>JAGFZM010000574.1:80391-193471 GCA_017657215.1 Limnothrissa miodon | reverse complement strand
CACACACACACACACACACACACACACACACACACACACACACACACTACAATATACAAACCTTGTGTTTCTGGGCATACACACACTTTCTCTTTTTTACATGTGTTAGAGAGTGAGAGAAAGAAAGAGTGTAACCATCAATCAAACACGTCTCCTCCTTTCTCTCTGTTTTCTTTCCCAATACTTGAACCAATCTGTCATATATTCTATGCTCTTGTGAAACTCCTTGGGAAAATGTTAGGACTGGACACATCCAACTATATTGGCATTGAAAAAGCAACCTTATAGGCCTGACTAAATCTTCTGTTCTGGCATATCCCAGGTTGAACCATCTGCAGCCACAATAGCATATAATTTTCTATGGAGAAATGGCCAAAGCCCAAATAATATGGCAGTACATGTTTGCTTATTTCTGACTCTACTAACATCTTTTTCAGATGGCAACATGGTTCTCAGGAAGTTAAAACGAATGAAAACATTTTATTTCAATCAAATGCCATGCCTCATCGACAATTTTTACTCCACCTTTTTAAATTGGCACCATTATGAGACTGTTTGTGGACATTGACAACTCTTACACCCTTCACATACTGTAACCCAGAGCTGTCTGGGAGTCTGGTGTTAGAAGACCCAGAACTTACTGTGTGTGTGTGTGTGTATGTAAATGTGTGGTTGGGAGTGGGCAAGTAAGTGAGTCTCCAGGCATCCTTTCCATCCCGCTATGGTCTGATTAAAATCTCTGTTGCTCCCTGCAGTCTCGTGCCCGCGACCATTTACACGGAGAAGTCGGGGTTCACGTGAAGAATGCCGCTGGCCCCTGCTTCCTATCCCCCACTTCCAACAAGCGCTGAGTGCAACACGGGGCGAACAGGAACCAGTGTGGAAATGGCCGATTTCCAAACACCAGCAGCTTCAGGGCTCAGGAGCACCTCGACAGTGAGGCAAACCCAACAGAGCCCTTGCCTCTATACAGGTCTGCCAGGCAGAGTTCAACAGATTGGCACCAGATGAGCATAAGGCAAAACACAGCATACACATCAACATCCAGACTTTTAACTTATAGCACATAAGAACCAAAAACAACAGCAGTGCACACATCTTTAAAAGTTTATATTTGTGTTGCATATTTGTGATACAGTTTATGTAGGCTAGCACAAAATATAGTCAAGCTTGCGCATATAACAATCGAAGACAGGTTTACGTAGAGATTACCTGGCCTGAAATATTTTTCCCATAAATGGATGTAGGCCTAGCAGCCTTTACTCAATTTACCTTGCCGTTAGAAACGTCTGGTGACTGTAACAGGAGTTGTAGCATTCATTTAAATGTCTTAAAGGTCTCATTCCATCGTATTTTCATTAATTTTGTGGTGGTCTCTTGTCTAAAATGATGTCATGAGAGTTGGTTTCGACAAAAAAATATGCTGTGGTTGTCTTGTTTTAAGCTATTTTAGTTGAAAACGAGGTGAAAACGAGAGAAGGGATAGCTCGAGAGGATTCTTATGCATATGATATGCAAATGTATCGCCTCTGATTGGCTAACAACACTGTGACGCTCCCTCTAGTGGGTCTGTCTGCAGGCAGCCTAACGTTTTCTTGAGGGCGGGTTAACTGCATAGCTAATGTTCAAATTGACGTAGGCTTGCATGGCTTTTCCGATTCGCTTGTTTTTCCCGGGAATTTTCTATCACAGGCGAATACAGACTACAGGGGTAGGAGAGCATTTTGAAGCTGAGCATAAGTACAACTTGGGCTGACCTCTGGTGATGTAAAAACATCAAGTCTTAAATGGTTTATTTTGGAAGGAGATCTTTAAAGTGACAGTAGACAATTGTAAAGTCATTTGCTCATCTGTAAAATTGTGCACAATGACTCAATCAAGTACCAGGTTGGACAGTTGGTCCCCCCCCCCCCCCCCCAGGCTGCAACTGCAACTGCAACTACAATTACAGGCCCACAGCTGCTAGGAAAATGACTCACATATCTGTTTACTTATAAAAATAGAAGTGAACCTTCACTGGGTTTCACCCTGAGTGGATTAATAAATAAGTCTTATGAATGGGAATGCAACATTCTGTTGTGTGTTTGTGCATGGAGAGCGGACATGGCCTTATTTTGTTTATAGTTTGAAGAAGTAATTGACTGTCAGGGTTGAAGGTTTCCTCTGCAGCCGCACTATCTTTATCTATAAGCGATTGTGTGCCAAATACAGTCAGATCACATCCGCCGTGACACAAACGTAATACACATACACGCTCCCGCTTGGTTGACCTTTGGACTGCGGTCCATAAACAGAACTCTGATGCTGATGGCTCAGAAGCACCAGTTTAAGCACAGTTGGCTGTGGCTTTCTTCTAGTAGAAAGCATCAAAGGAGAATGTTCAACAGGGTGCCATTGATTTCACTGGCTGTTCAAAATGAGCAAAAAGAGCACAATCTATGGAAATGTTGAATAGTTTTGTATATTATCTTTTCTCTCTGACGGTAATCATATCATGCAAAGACATACACAATACATTTACAACACATCTGGATGATGACAATGCTAACACTGAAGTGCACTGAAGAAAAATGCTAAAACAATTTCAATGCAAAAAAGAGTAAAATACTGTCTTAAAATTATTTTAATTATGACAAATAATCTGAAAACATCATCTTGTTCCACATCACAGTGCCATAGTATTTGTCAGAGCTATGTCATATCCCCGGCATTTCTTCTGAGAGTGTTTCTAACTATATAAACTACAACATCTAACATCTTTTGAAAATGTATCAAACATTAACATGTGACTTGAGGCCAAACCCATGGCTATTGGTGAGGGGTCTGCATTAGGTTGAAGAGCAATAAGAGCACCATTGTTTCCACATAGAAGTTCCCGCATTCTGATATTGAACCTCTGCAGGCTGTTGCGTTGAGCTGTCAAGATAAAGAGAAAACATATCTTTAAACGCTTCTCTAAATCAGGTAGCAATTTCCCTATTTTTAGAATGCAAGCAGGCTATTTTAGGGACCAGTACAACCAGCCTTACATCCATATTGCAGTTCTAACACAGGCAGTCTTTGTTAAACTCAGCAGTGCTCATTTACAGCCATTAAAGAGTCATGTGTTGCCATTGGTAGTCTTTGCCCTTGTGCCCTTGGAGAACTGGTGTACTACCTCAAAGAACGCTTGAGGTATTGAAGAAGAAGTGCTTGAGGTATTTTTTTCTTCAAAAAAACAACAAAAAAAAACCCAGCACAATGAGATGACTGCATTTTGTGTTTTAAATATTATAGTGAAAAAATGATGCATAACGTGCTTTTGTGTCAGTAATTGTAATGCCTTAAGGTCGCAAATGTCGACTGCAATTAAGCAGGTGACTAGCTAGATATCCCCACACAGTTTATTCATAGTTTCAGGGATGTTGCGTTATGAGCTGTTTTATATGCTGTATTTTAAAACAGTATGGGGTACTTTGTCCTTCAAAACTAACAATGGCCGTCTACTTATGCATTTTATCACACCTGTTACATTTTTACTTACTGTACGTTTACTACTTGTCTCTCTCTCTCTCTCTCTCTCTCGCTCTCTCTCTCTCTAAAAAAGTAATTTAAGAAACGACGGGTTTATATACCCGACTCTTTCCAACTCTGACGACAAAATTCTCTGAACAGATGCAGCTCGCGCTTCGCGTACGGAGACGCTGTGCGTTCATTGGCTAACCAATCGATGTCCTGTGGACTCGCATTGTATAAACTCCAAGAGTCTGAGTATAGCACGTCAGATCGCATCATGACATTGTGTGTGAGTGTTATGAAGAAGTTTGTGTCACTTCTGTAAAACACACACCCCAATTAAGAAAAGGAAAAGCTGATAATATCCTACTTCATTCTTTCATGAAGAGTTGTGATACTACGGAAACCTGTATGGAATATTGTTTTCTTCGTGAAGAGATTTAACGCTTTGAACCGAAATCATTTTGCATCTCTCTTGCATCTAGCAGTAAGTTGAGAATTTTCCAATATGCATCACGTGTAGATCTGTTGATATAGTATATGCTAAACTTCAAACCCATCAACACGTTGGTGTCGGCCTGGCTTATCAATGCCGAAATGAATGATGATCTGTGAGGATCTTTAGGCTATTGGATGTTAGTATAGACGTGTTTGCATTTTTTTCTAAAGGGGGTTAACGACCAGAAAGTGATAACGCGGTTGATATGAATATATATAGCATGGATTCGCATCCCACGGGCATGTCTGATGAGAAATATGCAGGTGCTCCGAGTAAGCAGTTTCACAGTTTTGCAATCTTCTTTAATCTAGGCTGCAGATGCATCTTTGTTATATGAACAGAAAACAATATTGTTCATCCAATCTGTGGACAACGGTAACAGAAACAGACCGTATAGCCTACATAGGCTAATATTTATGTAATTTCACTGTTGATTTTACAAGTGAAGAAGAACATTTAACCATGTTTGAGGATAAAAGTTAAATTAATTTTAGGCTGCTGCATTTGTCAGAATCTCACTCGTTTTTTTTTTTTTTACTTTTAACGTTATTCCGGTCTGGTTTGATCAGCAAATCTAACTGTTTTTAAAACATATGTGCCTCAGTTGGAGCTGTAGGCATGTTTAGTCTTCCTTCTCTCCGTTATTTCACACACACACACACACACACACACAGAGAGAGAGAGAGAGAGAGAGAGAGAGAGAGAGAGAGAAATCGAAACAAACGCCCAAGTAAATAAAGGAGACATTCCTTTTTCAAGACAAGTAGTAAATATAGGTTCTGTAATGCTGATATTAAAACAGAACATGAATATCAATACAGAACAAAAAAAATATCAATATTACAAACTAAAAATTAAAATTTAAAAAAAGGTTTGCACTTTTCATTCACATGATTTTTTTCCCTGTGAGTTGTAAACATCATTTGTGGAGATGGAACCTCGGTCTGTACAGAGCAAAGATTGATGTTGTATTTTTACTGGTCCAGAATACACACAATGCTTTGCTATGGAACTATTCAGTTCGCCTTCTGAAAGTTTCATAGGTCAAGGTTCAGGGCAGTGGAACAATAGGAGAACAGAAAAAATAAGTCTAGTCCTTGGGCTGTGAAGAGATCACTTATCAGTGACCCCAAAGAGAATGACCCACCATGCCAGTGACCAATAACTTTCCCATAGCTTTTGACTCTGGGTACCTATGAAACAATTCTCTTTTTCTTTCTCTCTCTCTCTCTCTCTCTCTGTGTCTTTTCTACTTCTCTCTTTCTACCCACACCAGCACAACAAAAATGGGGAAAAAAGAAACGTCTAGTTTTAACTGTAACTTCTACATTCTCTTTAACTTTTAAATATTTTGCTCAAGAGCTGTGCAAAGCTTGAAAATAGGTTTATCAAAACTATTATTTGTATGTAAAATCTTGTTTGTAAATGTTCAGTGTTTGACAAACACACACTTGAGCAATCTTAGTTTGTCCATGAACGTGTTTTTAATCTCAAGTTAATCGTAATTTGTAAACATGGAAAAGAAAGAACAGAGAGAAAATAAGAAGAAATATTTCTAGATCCTAGAAACTGCAGCCTATCAGTGCAGCCATCTAAATGCCTTTCAAGTGGTCCTCCACAAAGTCTTGAATTGTCATCAATCTTCTTGTTAATGTGCCAGAGGCAGCCAAAGAAAAGGGTGCATATGACTGCCCATGTCGTCCGTGAGATGTCCCAGGGAACAAGCTCTTCTGTGTCTCTTCTCCCTCTTGAGAACACACATGAGCCCGCAGGCTATGTTTTATGGCCGCAGAGTGAGAGAGAGAGAGAAAAAGATGGAGAGATAGACTCCAGTTAAGGGAGTAAAAATGAAGACATCAAAACAAAAAAAAAATGAATCTCTGTTCTGCTTGGCTTAGTCTTGATAAGCGTCTCACCGTCCAGTCCTACTATGGGCATGGTGGATACGTTCAAACTTTAGTGGTGATATCTCACTGACGCAAGTGCACCATCTGTTTGGAGAAATGGTTTACACATATTTGACATTCGCAAGACTGATAACCAGAAAGGTACGACAAGCGGAAATGTTAGTTTTACATGTGTGTTTTTGTAATGGCCAAAAGTTTGCGTCATTTGGAGATCAATACGTCACCTGTGTTTCCTCACTTAAATTGTTTCCTTTACAAGTTTACAAAAAAAAACGGCTGCCATTGGTTGCACTGTGTGTGGGATAATTGTGACGGGTTGCCTTGAAACAACACCAGCTGCCTTGCGTCTCAGTCCAGTGTAATGAAAACAATTGAGAGGAACCCCTATTGTGACCTTGCTCCCATACCAGTTCCCTTGTCACATCTTCAGCAATTTACTCAGCAGTTTTCCACTAGCTTTCGTGGCCTGACATGTCTGTTTTTCTTACAGGTCACAGGGCAAACGGGATATTGCCATTGATATTCGGCCTACACACAGCCTCTCCTACATGTGTGTGTGTGTGAGAGAGTGAAAGAGAGAAGGTTTACGTGTGTGTCTGTGTCTGTGTGTGTGTGTGTGAGAGAGAGAGAGAGAGGGAAAAGGCGAGGATGAGGGCAACGGTGCTCCTACTTTTGCTCCTGCCAAGTTTGTGTGCTGGGAGTTCACGCTTTGCCCGTGACTCAACAGGCTCTGACACAGAACCCAACAGTGGCACTCAGTCCAGTTCCCCCGACCCCATGGGCAACAGCTCCAGCCCCGCAGCAGACCGGCCCGCGATGCAGTATCCACCCATGTGTGTGAAGCAAACAGAAATCAAACACGCATTCAAGTATGTGAACACCATAGTATCCTGCATCATCTTTGTGGTGGGAATCATTGGGAACTCCACCCTGCTGCGGATCATCTACAAAAACAAGTGCATGAGGAACGGACCCAACGTGCTAATTGGTTCCCTAGCTCTGGGGGACCTGCTCTACATCCTCATTGCCATCCCCATCAACGTCTTTAAGGTGAGTTATTAATCATATTTCTTATTTGCAAACAAGGACATGACAGTATTTGTATAACAAGTGTAAGATAGCAATGAGGGAAGCACATTAGGAAAATGCAAGCACACTGAAATTATAGATACTGAAAGGAAAATTGATTAGTTGTCTCCAACTTCTCCGAAGTTAAAGGTTTTCAGGACTTTGGATGAGGAAGGCCAAGAGGTTTTGGTCAATGTCTTTAACAGAATGGGATGGTGAGGCAGTTTGTTCTTCATCCTCGATCATTTACGTTGCTTTAAGGCAAGATGGAGAGCGCATTGTTCTTAAAAACTGTGATGGGAAAGTCAAGGGGACTGTGAACAAAGAAGAGGAAGAGGAAGATGGATGGATGGGAGTTGGGATGAGACACTTTTTCACACAGTTTGGCACAGGGACAAGTTCAAAAATCTTTCCTCACAGATGAAAGCATCCATAACACGCACCCTGTCACATAAATCTAAAATACAGTAAATCCTAAAGAAAATCCTTCTACAGACCAGGCTCAAAGGATGGAACAGTTTGTAACGTGTCATGAAGAAGGGACAAATTGCATCTCATGTGCATGTGTTTCACAGACAGACTGTTTTGATGCTGTGGTGACATAGTAAATTTTTGGCTCGTGACCCATTGCCAGAGAGAGGTTGGACCAGGCTTGATGGGTGGGCAGAAGCAGAGCATGCAAAACAGAGGGGGGAGAGGTGACTTATCTCTTGTCCCCTGTCCTTTAACTCTTCTTCTTCTTTCCTTTACTTTCATCCCCAATTCTCCCTCTGTATTCTTTTCTTCTACCTTCTCCTTCTCCCTATGACTTTTCTCTCACTGCATACTTTTCCAGGTCTCCCCCTGCTCCTTCTAGTATAACTTGTCTTGTGAAGGGGGCTTAGCACCCCCTTGGGACTTTGACTTATAACCATGGGAACAAGAGTAGGGGCGCACACAACAAACCCCCTGGGTGCTCTATGTGTGTTTGGACATGGTTTGTTGAGTGGGAAGCTGAAGTCCAAGACCTCTGTGAGGTGTAGGTGTGTGTGTGTGTGTGGGGAGGGGGAAAACTCATTGCTGGCCCACAGCACAGTCTATTGTCTCCCTCGTGGGTTTTAGTCACAGTCTGTAAACCTGGCAGAGTTCTCTGTCCACAGACAACACAAGGGAACTGGCCCCATTTACTGGCCAACTGCATTCTTTGTTGGTGTTGGGGGACCTCTTCTCAGCCTCCAGCTTGTCCTTTCAAAATGCCGCCTCTAGTCATGATTGACAGGTGTAATTACATGCTCTATCATATGGTACTTAATAATATACAATACTTTTGGGGTCGTTGCTTAGACTGGAAACAATTTCCTTTTTTTTCAGCTGGAGGCCCATCTCCAACTGAAAACACTTTTTCCTGAACAGGCCCCCTTTTACAAGAGCACTGACAATGTATTTGGTTAGAAACGTAAGCCTGTTTTTGTTGGCCAAGACAGTGTCTGCTTGAGCTATGGTAAAATGCCCTCAACATAGAGAGGAAAAAAAACTTGATCTAGTCTGCAAATCCATCCATTCTGCCAAGTCAAGCAATGTCTTGTTGAAAGCTCCCCTGTTGCTTTTGTGTTCTGTTCTCTTTTTTTTTTTTTTTTTTCATTTTTAAACATTTGCCTGTTTTTTAAGCTACTTGAGTTGTACTTAATAAACAAACAGTATCTGGCAAAATTTGACATGTTCTTCGACTTGATTGTTAGCTTGTTATCTTACCAAAATCACATGTTGATTGTTAACTTGTTATGTTGTAATCTATATCTACTGCAGAAGATAACTCAGTGAGCATATCAACAAACATTAGTGTTAAATTAAAAAATAGTTTAGTTGTTGTATTGATAATATGGCATTGTGGGCAGTAGACCCACACACCACTGACTCTCCAACCCACATTTAACAGGCAACTCTTCTGTTGTTTCTCCTCTTCCCCATTTGGCAAAAAAGTTATTTGATATTCAACCTCAACCAATCATACAAATCTTTTGACTATTTTCAGGCAATTCCTTGGTCATGATCTCTGTCTAGTTATTAAATCTGCCAAGGAGGCTATGTTTTCGCGTTGGTTTGTTGTGTCTGTTGTCTAGCTGTCTGAAAAATAAGTCAAAATGTTATGAATGGATTTTAATGGATATTAGAACAAGGAACTGCAAGTCTGTGCTCTCCAATAACTTTTCTAGTTGCTCATGAGTTGTCACACCAATACGCTGATAACAAGTGGGAAGTCCCAGGGACAGTTTGCAACCAAACATCAGACACATGTTCACACACAAAACACAGATGTTTTTTATGAGGCGTTAACAAGTTACAGAGGCTAAACAGGACTACAAACATGTTGACAGATTGAGAATCGACAGACATATTTGGCAATAATAAAGAGAAGGGCCATTTGAGTGTTTTCGGGGAGGGCAGAGAGGCCTGTCTCTGTCTATTTGTGTGCGTGTGTGTAGGGAGGGAGGGTGGGGGTATTTGAGGTGGACCGGGCATTAGGGGATGGGGGGGTTGTGGTTTGAGTTAGGGGCGATAGCTCAGGGAATGTAGTTGGAGGTGTGTATTTGTGTGAGTGTCCACATGTGGTGTGTGTGTGTGTGTGTGTGAGTATCTATTCAGAGCTGCATTGATGCTAGGCCTGGGAGATCTGGAGTGCAGAGGAATGGGGTGTCAAAAGAGTTAATATTAATATAATAATTATATTAATATTAGTGTGCCAACTATAGTAATTATACTATAAATAATTACAATAAAATGTTTGCCTGACTGAAAGCAGTGACTGTCCAAGTGGCCATTTGTGGCTACAGTATAATGCTGGCGTGCCCCCATCCAGGGTATGCTAGAGACAGCTGAGGGGAGGTACTGTGTGCTGCAGGGCTCTTCCAGATTAACCACCATTGAATGTTAATACAGCACAGCAGACTTTGCCTATTCGTCTGCTCTAATAGGCACTGCATTAAAAGAAGTGAGCGTGCAGGGTGAATACCTGTATAGATTTCCACCTGCCCGTGTCACAACTAGCACAAACCAATCAGAGTATTTGGGGCCTCTCTCAGTTGTTGCTGTGTTGAATCTGAGCGAACACTGTCCATATGGCTTCAAACGTTTTCAACTGCTTCCAACAAAAACTTCCAACAAAACACGGCAACCAGATTTGTTCCCAAAACGTTTCCAAGCCTCCAAGGTAACTGTCACCGTGGTGTAATGATCCTTTAGAGAATATAAATACTTGGACCTAAACAAAAAATATGGAAAAGTATTCTCTTGAGGTCTTTCAACCAGGCCAACATAAAGGACTTTTTCCTGTTTTCATTGCAAATCCATTTATCACAGTGTTAGCCAGGTGTTCCTACCTATCTGTGTTATTTTAAGGACCATGTGTGCTTTTGTCCAACTCCTGTAATAATAAAGGAACTGAATGGGAAATGAGCTGATTTAACTGTATCCAATCACTTTGTTTTATTCTATTTATGCCCCTCAATAAATCACAATTTGTCTAAAGACTGAACTTAATCCAAATGAACCCACGTCTCTCTTTGCACCGGCTGCAATAATATTTAGCGTGTTTAGTGTTGTAATATTTAAACATGGGGTAGTTTAGTCTGTACTAAGGCAGCAAGACGGTTCCCTAAGCGCAAGTTGTTCCTTTCTCCACGTTCTCTGTGCAGTTGTTGGCTGAGGACTGGCCTTTTGGCGTGTACATCTGCAAGCTGATGCCCTTCATTCAGAAAGCCTCAGTGGGGATCACCGTGCTCAGCCTCTGTGCCCTCAGCATAGACAGGTAAGTCAGCGCCCCTCACCCCTGGTACTGTTGAGATACAGTATTCTGGTAGACAAAAAACAGTGTCCATGTTAATGTGGATTGCTTTGCATCATCTGAGCTGTTTGTGCTCCGAGTGATCTGTTAGGTGTAATTATGAGTTAGAATCAGAGGTGAATTAGAGGTGGATTTCCTGACGATGCAAGTTCAGACAATCAGAACAGGGCCATCTCTGGAGGCCTTCAAAAAGCTCTTAAAGACCCAGCTATTCAGAGAACATCTTCTATCCTAGCACTAAAATTAACTGAAGCACTATCCCCTAGCACTATGCTCCTTAAGGTTTCTGCTATGTAGCTTGATTGTTATCCTCGTTTTGTAAGTCGCTTTGGATAAAAGCGTCTGCTAAATGCATAAATGTAAATGTAAATGCAAGTTAAAAGGCTGAGCTTTAAGAGACTTGCTCAAATGACCATAAAGATATTTTTATGGCTTTGTTAAGAAATACGTATATCAATATAAAAACAGCATGAATAGTCTTGGGATGCCAGTTATGACTATAGACTAGACTAAATTGATTGAAAGCACATCGTGGATATTAGAGCTATAACTTTAATAGCCTGGCTTTGAAAGTGCTAAATGAGT
The DNA here is from genome assembly GCA_017657215.1 of Limnothrissa miodon. NCBI lineage: Eukaryota > Metazoa > Chordata > Actinopteri > Clupeiformes > Clupeidae > Limnothrissa > Limnothrissa miodon. Next base: position 182,097 of record JAGFZM010000574.1, on the reverse strand, counting down.
CTCATTAACTGCAAAGGCTTGTCATATTTTCCAACAAGATTTTAGCAAAAGAATGCCCATTAAGTATGGTGTGTCAAACCATAAACAGCTTGAGTTAGCAAGAGGGCCTCAGATGTTTACAACATTTCTGAACCTTTAGGCCTGCCAGAGCCAAACTATTTTTGGTATCTTTTGGTATCTTTGGTATTTTTGGAACTTTTATGGTGTATACATCTTTGGAGATTGTCTAATCCTTAGACAACAAAACTCAACAAAGCTTATGTAAGTGCCAAAGGTTTAGTGGCTTTCACAGATAAAATAATACCTAAACTAATGTAAACGTTTGAAGTGAGAAGCCATTTTCCATGCTGTCTGAAAGTGGCTTCAGTAACCTGAACTGAGTTGGAATGACCATGCAGGTACCATGCAGTGACATCGTGGAGCCGGGTGAAAGGTATGGGCGTCCCACTGTGGAAGGCGGTGGAGGTGACACTAATCTGGATGGTGGCGGTGTTGCTGGCAGTGCCAGAGGCGATGGCCTTTGACATGATGGAGATCTCCTACCGAGGGAGCAAATTGCGCGTGTGTCTGCTGCACCCTCACCAGACAGCCCAGTTCATGAAAGTAAGGCTTCATGCACAGTTTGATAAACATTGTCAGTTAATGAACTTGTTGACTCCCAGCATGCAAGAATTTATATCACTTTTTTCACGAATTTCGTCTAATAAGAAATGACCACTCCCTCTTTTATTTTTAAGTATGTATTTAAGTTTCTGTGCAGTATCTTTTTTGGCTGCAAACACACAGACTCCATGTGACTGCTTGGCCCTGTGGCCTAGAGCATAATCTGGGATAGAGAGAGTTTTGTTATGCACATCTCCAGGAAAGGTTGAGAGCCGTGCGTGCAAATTGTAAGAGTACAGAAATCAGGTTTGCCTTAATGGTCATGACATCAGAGGCGGAATACCACACTGGGTAAACAACTTTATTTTTAGCTCCTGTTTTTTTTTTTTTTTCTTTTTTTAATTCCCGGAGTCAGAGACTTCACTTATACACAACGGCTTGTCAAACTGCACAAGAAGGCGGAACAGCCAATATCAACGGTTGAAATGTATCTCGTCATGAATCTTTAAACTAAGAGTAGTACTGTTCAGATCATCAAAGGTTTCAGATAAAATCGCCAACTTCATTTTGATTTGGTGTCACTGAGAGAGCCTGTTCTACACAGACAGAAGAGGTGTATTTTTGAAGAGATAAAACCATGTAAACCAAGTCTGTGCTCATTTGAGACAGAGGTTGAGACAGAGGTTGCTGGAGAGTCTATGTAATGTTTGGTAACGATAAGGAATTGAAGCTCATACATAATACTTGGATACTCTCAATGCTTCCCTACCAGCTAATGATGGAAATGCGGCTCTGAATTTGTGGCTAATCAGACTAATATCCTGTGACTGGATTTTCTCTGACGTGCTCAGACTATAATATATGACTTGTGTTATCTTCCGTTGGCTGTAAAGTTAGGTGTCAGATGGTATAACTTAACGAAATGTAAAAAAAAAAAGCATCTTACTTTCCCACACATCGTTTGTCTGTGAGGTTCACATCTAGATCTACTATTGTAGTGCACCTTTGAGGTTGTGGCAAATATGCAAAATAAATATGACTTAAACTCTCCATTTGTGTATGTCAGTTCTACCAGGATGTGAAGGACTGGTGGCTGTTCGGCTTCTACTTCTGTCTTCCTCTGCTGTGCACTGGGATTTTCTACACTCTCATGACCTGCGAGATGCTAAGACGCAAAAAGGGGATGCGAATCGCCCTGAACGACCACATAAAACAGGTAAAATAGCCTTTACTTTTCAGTTAAGCTTTGTTAAAGCTTTCAAAAGCACTTTGAGTTCATCAAATTTAATACATTTCTATCATTTTTTTTCTGAGAACCATTTTTTTTTCTAAGAACCAAGTCATGAGTCAGACATCTAAAATGTTCATGTGCTCCCCTGCAGCGTCGAGAAGTGGCTAAAACCGTGTTCTGTTTGGTGGTGATCTTCGCCCTCTGCTGGTTACCTCTCCACCTCAGTCGCATCCTAAAGAAGACCATCTACGACCAGTCTGACCCAAACCGCTGTGAACTGCTCAGGTATGGGAGCTACACATAGCACATAGACACCCATCAATACTCTGTCAATGACAATTGATTCAATTCAGCGATTCTGTGTGAATGTACTGACTGAATGAGGCTGTTCCTGGTCACCTTCCTCACCTTGGCTTCTTTGTGCTATTAGCTTCCTGTTGGTGCTGGACTACATTGGCATCAATATGGCCTCCCTTAATTCCTGCATCAACCCTGTGGCACTCTACTTTGTCAGTCAGAAGTTTAAGAACTGTTTCAAGGTAAGTGTAAAGATTAAAAAGCCACCATGTCACTTTCTGTCTGGTTTAAAAATGTGTGTGGTTCATGAGTTGTATGCCATCTAGCTGCACTGTATACCATCTGACAATAGCTAATAATAGATTTTATTATTACAAATTTATGAGGAGGTCAATAGGCTTCTCTCTTTTTATCCATGACAGTACCGAACTTCAGTCTCAACACCCACTTGATATGCTTCCTATGTTTGTTACTTGATACATTCAAAATGAAACGTCAAGATATTCCATGTAAATCACAGACTTTCTCGTACGTCAAGATTATGGTCTCATACGTCTCATTATGGTCTGTTGATTTGACGGTCCTCAGAGGGTGGGTAAAAACACAAAGGATACACCCAGGGCCAATGAAATGCACCTGACCTCCCACTGCCAGATCAATGATGAGAAACATCATAGTAGAGTTTAAGGGGTTGTCCCCATTCTTTACTCTTCAAATGCCACGGATACAATGATTTACTGTGAAGACCAGCCATGCCCCACTCCTCCCCAACCTATGGCCTATGAATGAATCTGTGGCCCTCTGAAACTATGACAGTAGTGCATTCTTTCCTTCAGAGACTGCATCTGCTGAAAGATGAATAGGCTACATTAATATAGCGCTTTTTTTTTTAAATTACTTTGAGCCCTCTAAAATGTATGCCTCTCATGTACCTATTCTAGTACAATTATTGCAAGTATCTACTAAAGTTATGACAATAGCATGGCTGTAATTTTTTGCACATTTAGGGCCATTTTATAATTTTTAAAATATTTTTCTACAAATTTTCAGTCATGTCTGTGTTGCTGGTGCCAAAGGAAGTCCAGGAATATCTCCCCGACAGACGAGCGGGGATCCGGTGTGCGCTGGAAGGGCTCGTGCCATGGCAACGGCTTGGATCGAACCAGCTCGCGGTCAAGCCAAAAGTACAGCTCCACCTAAATCTGAAGTGTTGGAGGACAGATGGCTGGGCAAGTGCAGTCCCTGTGGCGTCATGGTTTTTGTCAGCCATGACCATCAGCATCCACCAACACTGCACAGACTGAAACAATGACACTGACTTATTGTCCTTCCTTGCTACCTGGATATGAATTTCACAGCATGGTTCCTGCTAGGTTTTCTCTTAGGAGCAACCCAACCCTGATTAGCAGGCAGAGGAAAGTCCTGGATAAAATACAGAGGAAACTCAACTGGTTGGGGACACTGTTGGACACTCAAATGGAGGGATTATTTATCCATGTAGACAAAAAGGAAAAGTATTATATATTAAACCACAAATATCTATATTTTTTAATCATGTGGACTTTTCAATTAACTATACAATGTTTATTTTGGTTTATGTGGTATACTGGCCTGAGCTCTCTCAACGATGACCATCCTGTATTAGAAAAAAATATGTCAGAGGGCACAAGACTCAAGGAAGATGAGGGGAATAGCACTCAGAGAAACACATTCACTTGGGGCTAAGAGGAGGCTTAGCCAGACCCTGACTGTGAAACGGCTAGCCTAGCTTTCCTCCTGACTGATTAGCTCAATTTAAAGCGCAAAACTGATTCAAATCAGCAGGAGCGGGCCCAGAAGCCAAATCAGGGTGTGGTGGGTAAAAACAGTTTGGGCCAAGGTGTAATTTAATACTTATATACAGTGTACTTGTAAAATTATTATTATTATTCGTAAAGACAGCAGATATATCTTTTCTGTGTAAATAAGTCCTTTGTCAAGTTGAAAGGATCTGTTTTCAAATACATTTGTTTAAATACAGTGATACAAAATGCCTCATTATTAGGATTGCAATCTATATGACTCGGGTCTTTAGTAAAAAGACTTCACAAAGCCTCTCCAGAGCCACGATTTTATATGAAATAGTTTAAGTGAAAGGAGACTCACCAAAACAGAAAAAAAGAGGTTGAGATTATAAAGACTGCTAAGCAAACATTATGCTCATAACTTGTTAAAATATTTTCATAAAAGAATTCTTATCTATTATCTTTTTATTTACTTTGACGCTATTTCTAGTATTAACAACTATATTTTTTTTACTGAGTATGTGAATTTGTTGACCAATATACAGTATGGCAATAAATACTATTTTATCACATAAGGGTTTTCAAGGTTTGAATGAAATTAATCATTACAACCCTATAAAGAATTTACTTTGGACAATCTGTGCACTCAAAACATACCACAAAGGCAAGATTTAACAGGTACATAGAAATTGACATTTCACCCACACTTTTTTTTAAAAATGTTTTTAAAACTGTACCCAGATGCAAAATGACTGAATTTTTAATCAGATTATTCCTAAGTGGACTTATTATTATTATTGGATTTATGGCTATTATCCTAGGGAAAGAAGAGCTTTTAACTATGGCAGTTTACTACAAGCCTGAACACTCTTAATAGGCATAAGTTAACATTACGGAGGGTGTAAAAAGCAATATTGATTGGTACCTGGCAGCATTAGACTTGCTGGCGGCATCACCGTGCATTACTGAAAGAGTGGACTAAAATGACAAATTTAGTCGGCTATTGTGGATATATGTTAATAGTGAACTCAAAGTTATTTTTATTCTTTAGCAGTTTGTCTAGCTTTTCTTTAGTCCATATTCCTTGCCTAGATTTTGTCTTTCTATTAAGATCCAAAACTCTGTAAGTTTAGGTTTTGTTCCAAGAGATCAAACCAAATCGTAGATTATCATCATGGGGCACACAATCAGTGGCAAAAAATGCATCATGCCATACACATAACTCATAGATTGGTGTGCACAGAAGGCTCACATCCATATGTTTCATTTACATTTATGGAGTAAACATGGATGTGTCTGAAGAAATCTTTGTTTAGCGTGTTTTTTTATTAGTCACTAAATGAATGAAACTAGCTTATTAGTTAAGGTTGAGGATCAGTAACTAACTACATTACTGTGATAGGATACAGGACCTCGATGCATGTCTAGACAACTAGAAATAAAAGTATAAGCGAATATTGTGGGATGTGCGCGAAAGTCACAGGCACAGCTATATGTGCAAAAGCACCGTTTTATTCATTCTTCCTTCATGTTGGGCCATTACAACTGTACTACTTGGATGCAGTTGTCATTCTACCATAAACACTAATGTTATTGGATTCTTAGGAAATAAAATCAATATTGAATTAGCTGCTGTGAAATCAAAGGCATTTGTTTATATTCATAAGTTGGCCTGGTGTTGATGCTAGCTGTTATAAAAGTGAATGCAAAAAAAAAAAGCGCGGGAACAAGGTCAACAACGTATAAGTAGATGTATATTGTGGAGTGTGTAAAAATACAATTTCTTTCGGTGTATTAAAACAAAGTAGGAATAGATGTGACAGAAGACAAGGGACGATCTTGGGACAATGTCTTTCAGCAGATTCTAGAAGGATAATAGCTTTACCCGATCGATTTACCACCACATCTATCAATACCACCACATCTATCAAGTCCTTACATTGTCTCCAACAACAAAATTACAGATTTTTCTTTCTTCTAAAATATCAACCCTACAGTGAAATGCAGCACAGCCCAAGCTCAAGGTTTTTCCATTTTTATCATATATAAATGGTTGCCGTATCTCATCAGATATAGTCAAACAGCCCAATGAGCTGCCATTGTAAAGTTAGAACAATCTGATTGGCTAAATTAAGTAGGACACTGTTAATATGGGAAAGGTGGGGCCTCCATGAAGTTTGAAGAACTTTTATTGGACAATGGAGCCAACTAGGTCTTTATCCTTTATTTTTGATACCAGAACTGCAGGTGTGATCCAGTCTTCTCAACATTCCTGCACTAATAGAGGGAATTGCTTTGATTACAATGTCCTGGTGGAATCACATCTGGGATTTATTTGGGAGACAGCTTTCACCAATTTCGGGTGCCTGCATCTTCCTTACCTTTCTTGGCAAGTTCAAGACACAGAGAGAAATACCAAGAGACTGGAGAGAGGGAAAGTTAGAGTTCCAGCTATAGTCTTGAAAATCTGTTCACAGTATAAAATAAATGAAATCCCACACAAGTGTTTTCAACACAAGACGGTTTGTTTAATAATAATTAAAAAAATGACATAACAAAAGTGTGATCCAAGCTGTACAACAGGAAGGGAACTCAGGAAGGGAACTGTACACAGGAAAGGAAGCGACAATCAACTGCTTAGGCTTCGACTGCAAGGTTTCCTCAACACTTCAGACAGTTTAAAAACTGTTTGATCTGCATGCACAACCCAAGCAAACCAACTCCAGAGCAGTCACGTGGCTTGTGGAGATGTGATGTTCTTTCAGTCCATCGGTTCATCCTGCTGATCCTTGAACTCCTGCACTCGTGCCTAGGCAGCCGCAATCAGGAAGACAGCGACAATGGGAGGAAGGCATCAGTCAGAATCAGTCATGTAGCCCTGGTGCATCTATACTGTACATCTGCGATCTGCAGGAGATGGTACCATCCTTCTCTCCCTCAGAAAACCCAGAAAATGAAATTGTGTGTTGTAGAAGAGCGTGGGGCTAATCACTGACTTGTGTTTTCCGGAAAGACCCACATTTGGTTGCTGGTCAAAGTTCTATCAAGTGACCTTCTACGTGTTCCTTTTGCGCGTTGCCTAAGCTAAATCTACAACTATACTCCTTTGCAACACCATCATATGTGCTTACCATGCATTGTTTCATTAGGTTCACTATAAATAATGTTAATGTCAGTAAAGTCATGTTCTACTGTATGTCTATAGGCTGAAAGAAGCGCCGCCCCTTTTGTGGACAAGATAGCCAATTTAGCAATTAACGGTAATGAAATCAGGTCTTCTCGCAGGTGTCTAATGCTCAAGCTTAATAGGTTGTGACAAAAATGGAGCCAGAGGTTCCATTTCACTGGCTCACTTTCTTCCGTTGCTCCTGTCTACTCTCCCTTCATCTTCCACACCAATCATCGGACCCTGTATGTCCTTCTGGACACTGTGATGCTTTGATTTCTGTCTTTACTTTCCCCCTTGGGTTCGCACGTTCTCTCTCACTATGTTTCTTGACATATTTCTACACAGCTTTTTCCCCCCTTCTTTCTGGACCCCACAGGACTTCCTTCACAGGATCATAAGACCTAGCCAACTATTTTGAATTCCCACCCCCATTCTCTCGCTCACTCTCCTACTGACCTCTTTTGCATGCTTTATAAATCCATTGGCTTTGCAACAGGCGTACCTGGTTCAAAGATCCTAGTCCTGTGCACATGCAAGACGCACATCAAAGCACCACTGTCTCCAAGCAGCTGACCTTTTAGCATGGCTATTTCAATACCCTCATTTTTCAAACTCAATCTGGAGCCTCAGTTCATCTTGGTTTTTCTCCCCCCCAGAGATGACATATACATATACATACACTTGTACAGTTGTAAGGTTGTAACCAAATATATCAGTACAGAGCTAATGTGAATAATGTGACAACTGTAACCTATTAATGACCGCTTGAGTAAAAAACATGAAAAACTTGCTGAGCTTTTTGCTGCCTGGCACGCATGGCAACAAATTAGTGCCATATTGACATTCCCAGTGTTAATGTATTTAATAACTCAATAAGTGGTGTTTCCAGTGTTAATGTATTGTAACAACTGGTGTTTTCTTCTACAACACATACAATAACATTATTACAGGACTTTTTGGCTTGCAAACAAATGTACAAGGTTTGTAGACAGAGAGATCACCTGAGATTCCACCAGTGCTGACTGGGTAGACTTACTACATAAACAAAGTCACAAATCCCAACCTAAAATCTACATTCTATTCACTGAATATAAAACGGCTAATGTCCATTTCTCCTTTACAGTTAGCATTTTTGGTTCCTTTTTGATGCCGAATACGTGTTCCGTATATTGTGCTAATGAGCAGTGTCAACAATGTGTCGTGAAGCCCATAGCTCACCTGGAAGGTACTGAGAACGTGTTGACAGACATCTGAAAGGTCATTCAGGCCCCTGCGCAAGGCCTCCGTAGCCGACAGACCCCCTGGAGGAGCCACGAGAGAGGCACACAGACAGAAAAAAGGCTAAGCACTCACACATGTAATACAAGTTGTCCCCATGCATATTTTTACATGTCAGATCAGTGGGTCGGGTTGTTCCAGTCAAAGGAGCAGTCAAGACTCTTGCACATAATTTCATCCACTAATTATGAGGCAGCTGCATGCTTAATCACATACACATGTCCACACAGACATGACTCTCCTACTGCATACACACATACATACAAGCACACAACCACACACAGACAAACACAGAGGAACACACATAAAACTATGTGTTCAATCGTACACGTTTTTGTAGGTGTGCATACTATAGCACCATATTGGTTCTTCCCACCATATCTGTAAATCTGCATTTACCCAAAACACAAATTGTTTATGATAGGTGGTCTTATGAAGCAGACACTTTGAATCCTAGCAAAGGGCTGCCGTGGCTTGAACACTTTCTCACGGAACTGATTGGGACATGTGGCTGTCATGTGCATCTCGTCACTCTGCCCCCGTCCAAAGGACAAAAAAAAAAAAAAAAAAAAGGATTATGACGGCAGCTTAGTTTGTCTCCATTTCAATGGAAACAGGACTTTTGATTGCGTTCTTTCATATAGGAGAGCAGCGTATGCTTGTGTGTGTGTGTTGGAGGGGAGGGCAGTTGGGTGTCTGAGCCTGAGCTGATTTTATTTACAAAAATATTCAGAGTAATCTAATTTGATCTGCTTTTACATTGCAACAGGGGTTGTAGGAAAAAAAAATGAAGTTCCATGTTTTACTACGCGACAGCAAATCAGGTTAAATGTTGTCATGAGTCAGACAGAAACTAAAAGCAGCACACTAGTACAGTGCGTGTGATCAGCCACCTCATACACCATTTCACAAACCGCCTGCTTTCAACCTGATTGCTCCACGGTGATCATACCACAAGTCCTTACCTGATGAGGAAAAAGGCAGAAATGTTTGCAATGTTTCACAGCTGTGTTCGAATTGGTCATGACGTCAAAGCATTTTGATTGGCTATGATTCCAATGTACACTTGAGCTAGTGTAACCTTTTCAACTGGCCTAATGTTAAAACAGCAACTGAGTTTGCACCAAATTTAAAAAAAAAAAGGGCCCTGAAGTACGTTATAAATAGCAATGTTTTTATTTTGGTCTGGTGAGGAGAATGAGGGAATGTGAGGCATTGGTATCAAGTCAGGAGAGTAAAGTCCGGGTGGAGAGAACCTTGGCACTCCTCCACCCGCTGCCCTACTCGCAGAGCACCAGACTTCAATCAAAGCGTTTAGGAGAGCATCACAGTGGTACTAGGGGTTGCTGGCCCTAAGGACGGACAACATAATGAGAGAGATAGGTGGGTGGGTAGGGAGGAGGGGGGAGGGAGAGAGAGAGAGAGAGAGAGAGAGAGAGAGAGAGAGAGAGAGAAATCAACAAGAGCTAGACAAATACAGAGGACTTTAAATTGCTTTAAATACCCGATGGCTAGTGTGTGTAAAAGAAATCCTCAGAGAACGTAAACAGGGGAGATCAATCAACAGGACAAAGGCAGCAAGTCTGAAATCTGACTACAAAGCATCATGGAGAAAGACCGCACAACGCAGAAAGGAGAGAGAGACCGCATGCCAGGAAATTTAGAAAGAATGAGTCAGTAAGGGAGGAATGAAGGGAGGCGGAAAAGAGAAAGACAGACAGACAGACAGACAGACAGACAGACAAACAGCGTGAGGAATTAATCAAGAAACTGGCCCAGTTCTTCATAGGTCCCGTCTTATTTGATTGGAGGCCAACAACCTTTCTGTGGCCAAAATCAAATTTACCAACAAACCAGACACAATATACAAAAACAACCCCTGCAAAACAAGATGGCTGCCTCTGCCTTTAGCTTGAAGTATGAACTTAGATATGCACGACAAAGGTCTTGGTCACTGTACCACTGGCACAGTCAGAATCCCCAACTAACATCCTTACAAACACACACACACACACACACACACACAACACCAAACCAATTCAATTATGGTCTGAAGAAGCCTGATTGTTGTCGGGACTACAGACACTCTAAGACCGAGACAGACCGAGACTGGAAGAGATTTCTCAGGTAATTGCATTTAAGAGCCGAGCGACTACTGGACAAAATCCTGCCTGAGCCAAACAATGGAAGGGGTCCACTTATCCAGAAGATGGGAGAAGGAGGGACATGTGAGACCACTTTAAGGGTGTGCAAAGCAAACACAACTAAGGAGTTTAAACAGAGAGTGACAGAGTCCAAATACAGAAACAAGTGGTTCAAAAGGGACACAAGCAACAGCAAAGATAATGTACAGGTTAGCCTGCTGCCTGACATGAACTGGTGTCACTTTTGAAGCACATTTCTGTGTCTGGTTCTCTTAGGCGCATGGTTTAACCTCCCTTCCACTTCAGAATACTACAAAAATTCTATGTGAAACTTTATCTTTACTGAACACTGTAAGGTGAGGCAGGTGGGTCTACAATTTAATTTATAGTTTGATGAATGAATGATGATACACACGTTTCTTTTGGACAACTATAAGGACTTTAGCTTTGTGCAAGTACCTGGTGGGAGTGCATGCTCTGCTATTTGCCAAAATGTCTCCACTGATATTCCTTGTTCACTGAGTTCTCTGAACCGACTGAAGAAATATGTGATTCTATTTGACACAGGGCATTCTTCAAAAAGTGTCATCAAAATGGTAATGTAGGTATGTAACAGGTAAAAGGCAGGCCTATTTATTACAGGTATACACAACTTATGAAATGTCACCTATTTAATAAGGATGGCTGTACCTGGTTGGTACCTGAATGGCTGTGTGCATGACTTTATCCACAATTCATGTAAATATGATGTAGATTTAGTGCTGATTTTCCAAACACTTTCTAGTACCAAGTTGAATAGTTCTGGTGAAGTCATTTTAATTATATGCACCATTGCAATTTAAAATGTATTTGCAGATTGTATCAGAAAAGTCTTTATTAATAGATAATATATTGTATGTGGTATACCAGGATAATATTATGGTATTAATAGTATTCATTATTGATTGGTTAAAGCAATAGTTCTGTATAATTCCAGACATGATCCATGGTGCAAGCTAGCTGAATGCTATCAGGAAGTAACTGAGAGATTTTGGAACAAGATAAACAGTGAGTCAGCTCCAAACTTACTCCAAACTATGGCTTTAAGGACATAGGCAGCAGGGGGCTTGCGTCATAAAACACTCACTGAGGCCAACTGTTAGCCTGTTACACCACTGATGGTGTTCTAGGTGGTGACAGCAAGACGAGACAGTGCAGTAAATGCATGCCAGAAAGAGCAGTGTGCTTTCTGCAGAGAGCACTCAGATCTCTACAATCATGCAATGACAAGTAATATAAAGTAGCTCACACACACACCTCGTGTTTGAATGCGAAAGTTGATCTTGCTTTCTGATGGGTGCGTGATGCTGTAGCCGCAGAACTCGGTCTCTGGACTGCGGAGAGAGGATAGAACAGATTGTAGTCGGAGTGTTTGTGTGCGTGTGTGTGCGTGTGGCAGTGTAGTAAAAGAGCTGCCTAGGAAACTCACTTCTTCATGATCATGTATCTGAGAGAGTTCCCCAGTGTGTGGTCCTCCTCATGCAGGACAAATGTCACGCAGCCTTCATCAGCCCCATCCGCCTGGACCTGCAGAGGGGAAGGGGGCATTAACAATGACCAATGTCAATGACCTGAATGGATTTTTCCCACAGGAACAAGGAAAGCGTCAGAATGTCCTCCCAACACACACACACACACACTTAACAATGAGTGCAACAACAGAACAGTCAGATAAAAATCGTGAACCACTTGGTTCTGATAAGAGTCTGTGTGTGTCGGGGGGGTTAGGGTGGAGGGATTAATGAAAGCGATTGCTTTTGTGAAATCTGTGCTGAGTTCAGCAGGAGGAAGTGGCTATTTGTGGCTGTGGAGGGCCTCTGAGGAGCAGGAGGGACCCGTCAAGCGCAAGGGAACACAAGGATCATAATAGGAAAGGGGCACTTTCAGTGTCCAATTGAGGAGGGGAAGGATCTGTTGACAGAGCAGGCCAAGCCGCCGTGATAAACTACACAGGGAAACGTGTGTGTGTGTGTTTTGAGACAGAGGGGTGGAGGTGGGAGAGGGAAGATAGAATCTTACCATGGAGGGAGTTGACCATGAAAACACTGCTAACTGTTGCTAGCTATGGTCATTTGACACAGGATGTGGCAGAGGGTGGAAAAATAGGGAAAATATGACTTTTATCCGTTACAAAGTGATATCCATTCAACAACATCTAATGTTTAGCCTGTTACAAAGACTGTCATTTGTAAAATGATCATGTATTATTTACTTAAATCACTTCAATAGAAACCTTTTCACACACTTTTCAAATGCCTTTGAATTAGGCTCACACCCGTCAGAACAAACTGTACAGGCTAGTGCCTCACTCCAAAATAATGCACAAATGAGAGGGTATCCTTTCATCTCCTCTGGCTCAATAAAAAAGTGCATATCCCCCCTCCCAAAATTACAAGCACTTACTGGACTGACTCTAAACACAAACATGAACACAAACACTCTCTCTCGCTCTGCCACACACACACACACACACACACAGTGTGCAGGGCTTCTAACTATAGTTTGGTGTGTGCGACTGACAAACTGTACATGCTGTACAGTAATTAATTTATCTACATTGGTCATCACAACTCTGTTCTCACGGTCATCACACAAAGACATACAGAACACAGTGCCCTCTATCGGTAAATCATAAGAACTACAAAAAAAGACTCCTCGTGGAGGTGGTAGAAATTTCACGTTTCAGTTTGTTCATTCATTGAACCAACTGATTAATTCAAAATGCTTAAGAATGATCTGTGTCATACCTCTAGGATATGGTATCAATTCCATTAGTTAACCATAACCGTAACAGACTAAAAGTGCATAACAACTCCCATATTAACTCGAGTAAAACAAACTTCTTAGGCATGGTCATTAGGAAACGTTTAACGTTAACGTTACCTAACAGCCAATGCTGGGTCAGTTAAGAGAATAGCGTTACAAAAAGGTCAACAGTTTTATTGTAACGTTAGCTTATCGACAGGCGTAAATGTATTCTGCCATTTCAGATTTTTCATTCAAAGGCACAAAACTACGACGTTGCGAAAAAACGTTGCTATTTCACCTACATAGTTGACTGTTGTTTAAGTAAAATTTACCATTTCCAAAGTGGGTTTCTTCTCCATTTCAGCCATGCTTGAGCGTGTTTGTCAGATTCTGTCGCCGAATAATGACGTAATCACACACAAAAAGTAATAGATTCTGTACATGACCAAAATGACCAGAGGATGGCGGTATTGGCCTAATCTGACTTTTATTCTTGCAAAATAATAGGAGGTATGTCTAAAAGAATAATTAAAACAGACAAGTTGCCATTGCTTACTATTGCCAAACTTTCCTATTCCATTGTAAAATTATCTTCTCAAATATACTGCTAAAATCAAATATGAAATGAAATATTCCACATTCAGAATTTAATTGTCATTTATGACAACAATAAATTGTCTATTTGCCATTTAATTGTCATATCCATTCTGATATATTATTGACCTGCCTTAAAATATAAATGCTAAATAAAAAAGGAAAACATTTTGGCTTTGCCTTACAACCCAAATCCCATGTTTTGTGTGTTTAAAACCCCTGCTGGTTATGGAAACCTTTAAAAGCTGACAGCATTTTGTCAAATTATAGCGCATATGATCAGTCAGTTTAATGTTAACAGACCGACAGGCCCTCTGTAAACTCAAAGTGTATTTCACAATTCACATAATCATATAATACAAACTACAAAACATAAAAATGGGTTAGAGTTTTGTTTAAAAACAAAGGGTGCCATGTTTAATTATTCATTTTTGAGAATTGATACAAATTATACCTTTTTAGGTAACACATGCATAGTGCACAACTCTGTTCATTCTCTTTCTGTGTCTGTGACTGTCAGAACTTGCCGCATAATGATCTGTAGAAAATAAGAGATAACCATCCATAACAAGGCAGGAACACATGGGAAACCACCTGAATTATTTAATTATTTTTTTCTTTGCAATAACGATATCCTTTGGCATGTAAATTATTTGCCAATGGAAAATTCTATGTAAAAATATTACAAACTACATTTGATGATATTTAACAGGAGCAGAAGATTAGGTAAACATGAACAGACAACACACTTCCTATAGACTGACTTCACATTTTGGTTTAAGGTTGTGATTTAGACCCCCAAACAAGCTGTTTTATATTAAGAAGATGAGTTACCTGGGTATTGGAGGACTTTAAGGATCGCTTGGCAAAACAGCAAAGACAAATCAGGAGGACAATCACACAAATTGTACATGTCAATAGCAAAGCCTCTGTGCATACCAACTGATGCTGCAGAAAAAAATGTAAATAAATTGTGACTATTGTAAAAATATATATATTTAAATTATAAAATGCAGTTTCTATACAATGAAGAAGAGCAAGGCTTTACTAAAGGACAATTTTCTGGACCACAGTCAACTTACATAGCGGATAAAGGCACTTTCAGGAATCGGTGAATTCCAGTAATCAAAGTCATTATTGTATAGGATTTCCTCTGAAAGTGAAAAGCAACTTATTCTGTAAAAAAGTGAAAAAAAGCCACCTAGTATAGTGACAATGTACACAGCCAAGCAGACCGTCACCTAAAGAGAGGGAACAAGAAAGTTATTAGAAGGCTAGTGAACAATTGCAAACGCTAAGCATATGCTCTGAAAAAAATCACAGGTCATGAATGGGAATGACTCTCAAGATGTAGGCTTTACAAGTCACATTGACAACTTACCATCTTTTTGGATGGGTAGCTGTGAGTGTGAATTGACAGGCTTCCACAGATTGTAAACTGGAAATAAAAAAAACACAAAGCACTTATCCATCATGTAGGTCTGAATGGAGCTTAAACCAAATACCGGTACTGTTGGTTCCAATTGATTTTTTTTTTTTTTTGAGTATTTGTTATTACCTTCCTTTTAGAACCCTGGTCCACCAAACACATTCACATCATTTCATTTGTGCAAAGTGTCAAAGCCATCAACTGGTGTACGTTTCCTTCATCATGCGTGGGCATACAGTATGACTTTCAAAATGCATACTTGAGCTCACTGACTGCCCCATCTAGATTTGGTTAAAGGAAACCTAGGCTAATGGGGAAGTCCCTGACTGTGCTAGAGTGAAATATGACCAGAAGCACTAGGCTGTGTTAGCCTGGCTATTCTTTCAGGGCTCCTGATTGACCGTTTATATTGTATCAGTTAAACTGGTTTGCTAGCCTGGCAATACAGACACACCGCTGGCAAACTTAAAGGTGCTCTGGTCCGTCTGGACACAAACCATTGGAACTCATTATATCAGCCATGTCCTTAAATCCCAGGTACTAATCACATCTATTCTAATAAGGGTAGGTGCAGAGAGTCTTGGAATGGTTTTAACACAATAAAACAGTGTTGTTAGAGCAGGTTTGGTAAACAAAACAAACTGGTTCACTAGTAACACCTAGGCCATTTCTTTTTCTTTTTGCACAGATTTTTTGTATTCCTGTGCATCTTACTGATGCTTAGTAGCAACGGAGGCCTCAAAGTGTACACTACAGACTAATTATAACACAGTTTTCATCTTTTATACATAATACAACTCAGATTATGATACTGTCTTCAAGAGTCACTGAGACAGAAATACCAGTGTCGCCTGCCAGAAAGGGATGTAGAGGGAAGCTGAGGTCGTAGTAATCTCCTTTATCAGTGCAAGGCCCAGCATCATCTCGTTACTGCCGAAGAAGATCAACACAATCTGTCCAATGAGAATTAAACAAATCTATTAGAATAAACCCATGGCAAACCAGCATAGCAGAGTCAAACAAGCTGACCTACATGTGCAGCATCTATTTAATTCACTCCTATCAAGATAAGCGCTGTGGGCCATATTTGTTTACATATGGACACACTATGTATTCACCGAGCCATAATACACAATGTTCATTTATAGTGTCTACTATACTGTACTGACTGTGTACTGTACATGCATGCTGTTGAGCTGACCCCAATGTATTTTGGCTCCCCTACTAGGAAGCGGTGCAACGGCTTGCTTCTCTCAGTCATTGTCTGAACCTCAGTCACTCTATTCGCATTCTCCTCCAAGTCATTTCTGAGGGGAAAACACAGAGAAATGTTTGTCACATGCAGTCTCATAATCAATCACAGAATTTAAAAATGATCTTGGAGGATACAACCTATTGTGATGTTTCAGTTCTAATCCCAAATACACAACTTTCACTCACCTTTCCTCCATTTTCACAGACAACAGAGCAGAAAATATAGAGGGGTGGAAGACTTAGTGGACTGAAGAGGCGGGGACAAACGACTCTCAGAAAGCTAGATGCAGGGATAGTCCAGAAAAAAAAATCTCTTCACTCTTTAGCCAGCTATTTGCATTTGCATTCTAGTAAGTCTGTGCATGTTATACGGGACAAAGTGCAGCCCGTCTGATTTAGAATCCAAAATCCACAGCTGTGTTGTATTTTCTTGACACATAAAACAGGGTTTTTTGGGAGCGTATGAGAGAAAGGGTGTGTGTCCCGCCTCCGTGCAATTCTCTACTTTTTCCACCAATCGCCAATGAGCTGCAGAGGCAGCAGAGGGAGAGGACCAACAACAGCTGTGAGCTGCCTTTTACTGAACTCCAGGATGGGGGTGGGAGGAGCACAGGCAACGTGAATCCATCAGAGAGGAATGCAACTTTGTTTTCATCAACTGTTGAGCAACAAGCATTAGGCAACCAAGATGAAGAAAGGCTTTGAGACATAGAGCAGAGATGTCTTTTTTACCACCATCACACAACTGATATCCTGGAAATCCCACCCATATAAGTTCAAATGTAGGATGTGACCACTAGTGAACAACTACCAATTGCAAGGGTGCAAACCAGCATGAGATGATAAATAGTTTGTTTAATCGAAGCATTGAACTCTTAAAACTCTTACCAAATCAGTTAAGTTAGCAAATTGCTGTGGGTTGGGTGCAGATGGACATCAGCCATGCAGATGAAATTCAAGTTTGCTGGCAGTGTGTTTTCACCCAGGCTACTCAACTGACTGATTTATTAAGAAAACAATAAACAGATTAATCGATCATATAGGGTTGCAGCCCCAAGTAACATTTTAGTTAACAAGGTGACTGTAGTTAAAGGGGTCATTAAAGGTTATGGTGTGCCATTAATCACTGAAACTCAGGTCAGACAAGTGTCTGCTTATGTTTCTAATTAAGAATATAAAAGCAAAGCTGACGAGGAAATTGTACCCATTTTCAAACAACTGAGTCTTGTCTATGATAATTAATTGCAAAGTATTCAGGCTTATCTTGATTGATTATACAGCGGAGTTGAAAAAAGGGCAAAGTCTAAAGCCAAAATACAATAATAAACTACCGTTTCACAAACATTTCTACTATATCATGTCCACCATCTGGTTTTCATTGAAGATTAGAGTCTCTATTTTTACCATATATGTCGACATTGGGTTGCTTACATGAGCATGACTTGGAAAACATACTGTAGAGACAAAGAATAGAAAATCTTTTTTTTGCCTTGGCTTTGATGGGTTTAAATTAGGCTTGTAAAACTGCACTTAGAGGGTTATTTTTGATTGATTAAAGTTGAATATAGGAGGTGTAATGC
The DNA here is from genome assembly GCA_017657215.1 of Limnothrissa miodon. Lineage (NCBI taxonomy): Eukaryota > Metazoa > Chordata > Actinopteri > Clupeiformes > Clupeidae > Limnothrissa > Limnothrissa miodon. Next base: position 163,947 of record JAGFZM010000574.1, on the reverse strand, counting down.
ACCATTTATAATTCCTTTATTCTCCTTTAAAAAAAATATTCACAAAATAAAATTTGTGACCCATCTCATTCTATGTGAACTTTAGGTATTAGGTTTAGGTATTACCTCTAAAAGGGGTGTTGCTCCATCGTCTGTGAATGGAGCATGATTTCAAGTCTGAGCTGAAATAAAGCACAAATCTAAAATAGCCACAAGGTGGCAGACATCTGACAATAATGTTTAAAAATGCATATTATGTTAGATGTGTTGCATTCTGTGCAGAAAGAAAGTCACAATGTTACAGTGTTTTCCTTTGAACTATCCAAAATGCATATTATGTATGGCACTATGTATGGCTCAATGAAATCCTTAACGACTTGTAAGCTGTGGCAGAAAAGAACACAAAATTATTCAGATGACTTCACAACTAGACAGAAATAAAACCTGTAGTTGGGTAAGTCAGTGACACATTAGAGAACGTTGCCATTCAAGGGAAAAGAGAGTATTGGAATCAGAATACGATGCATTATTAGCTATATGCAGGTTATGTCTTTGTTTCAGTTAGGCCCCACTAGACTGTCTTTCACATGACACATGACATCATGTTTCAGTTCATTCCATTCTTGCTATTCCCATCATTTGAGATAAGGTGGAATATCATGTTCTTGGGTTGTTTGTGGTGCTTTGTACCGTCAGCATTTATTCTACATCAGTGGCCATCTAGCAGACCACGCTGGCCCTAGTCATGGTCTGATTCAGCGCGGACCACTTCAACTGGGATGATCAACACCATCTTCCACCAACCTGGAACCCTACTCAAAGTCAAGCTTATTCTCTGTCTAGTTAGAGCAGCTAGTGGATCTTAATGTGAAACATGCTTTTTCTCCCTTGATGCACATCATTGTAAAAAAAAAAAAAAAAACTCAGTTCCTGTTTTCTTATGATCCTCATCTGACTTGGTCTCCTATTCTAAAGATGTAACCCTTAAAAAATGACTTTCAGAAGCAATCATAAAGAAACGTATGGATAGCCTACAGGAAGGGTGTCAGATAGAAGGTGATGGGGAATACCTTTCACTGAAGTAGATTTACATCCCAAGACTTGGTGAACAAGGTCACACAAACTAAAGGGGTCACATAAGGTCATGGTGTCTGTTTGCACGTTCCTCTGTGTGAGCTTTCACTGAAACCAAAGCAATACAAATCTAACAAATGGAACTGCAGTAACCTATACATTTCACATTAATCTTGTGGTTTTCACCATGACAAATGTCAGTTTATGCTTTTAATTAAGAATGTGAAACCACAACTTGAAATTGTACCCTTATTTAAACATCTGTGTGGTGTCTGAGAATTCAATGTTCAAGTTTAACTTCATCTATACTGACATGTATTTGGGAATAAGACAGAATAAGGCCTGGATCCACTGCATAGAAAAAGCATTTGTAATATTTTAAAAACAATTATTATAATAGTCATTTTTCTTATTAGGATGCAGAGATCCCCAAATCACACACTTAATGTCCTAGAATACAGGTCTCCATTTATATTTACCCCAGGCCTCACCCAGCAATATGTCCTCCAACGTTCTTATTGTCAGAATGGTACCTTGAAATCTGGAAATTGCAAAAAATTGTCCCTCATCACTGTACATTATTTCATTTTTTTCTTGAAATACAACCTATAGTGATTTAGACACAGGAAGATATGTGGACTTCGACCCCTTCAAATGATTTTACCATTCATTATTACCTAAGGATGTTTAAAAAAAATGTTCCTTTTTGTTTACCTTTAATGCATGGTGTGGAATGCAAAGAAAAAAAAATCTGTGGAGTAACTTCACATTCCTTGATTAATGATGGCCGAAATTGATCATTCTATTTCACTGTATTTGCAGACATCTTGTTTTATTTCATTAAGACCTCTGAGGCATCACAAGAGTTGGCTACGATTTTCATGAACCTAAAAATCATTTTAGGAGTCTTCCTGATAAAAGGACAGTCCCTCTGCAGCATGGACACGCATGTGTCTGCGCAGAACATGCGTCTGTGTGAAGCTGCGCCCACAGTGTGTGCAGGTGAAGGGCCGTATGCCGGTGTGCACAGATAGGTGGATGTTGAGGTGCGTGCGCTGGGTGAACCGCTTGCCGCAAAGCTGGCAGCCGTAGGGCCTCTCACCGGTGTGGATACGCTGGTGCCTCCGAAGGCTATCGCGCAGTGAGAAGCGCTTGCCACAGAAGCCACAAGGATGAGGACGCGCCCCCGAGTGTACCACCAGATGGCGCTTCAGCACATGCGTGTGCGCAAAGCTACGACCACACTGTGGACAAACATGCGGACGAGCCGCCGATGGGCCCAATGTTGGAGCCACCATGATCGCTGCTGGCATACCCCCGCTGGCAGCTCCTCTCAGGGCAAAGGTCAGGTCTGTTGTTGTTTCTGGAAGAGAAGAATGCTCTACTTCTCCATTACTACTCCCTTCTCCCTCTAGCTCCTGTTTTGGTATCTGAAGTCTGTTGCGGAAGCTACCTCTGTCGCCCAGATTGCAAATCTCCTCATCTAGTTCGTACTCTACTTCACAAACATCAGATGGAAAAGTAATCTTATCTCTGAGATCAGCACTGGACTCTGATGGAGAGAAAGGCAACTGTTGACGATCCTGTCTCTGCTGTGAAGATTTCTGGTTACCTTTGCCATCACGCACACAACTTGGTTTATCCTCAGACTTCAGGGGCAAACTGTTATCTTGTCTAGGAGTCTCATCACAATTAGATCCTAACCAAGGATCCTTACTTAATTTGTGTTCTACAGTCTTTGGCCCTACAACTTCATAGTGGTCCTCTGTTGGCCTTTCAGTTTGAAAACCTTTGACCTGAAGGTTGCTTTTAGGCCTGTGACGCCTTGTATCCAATTTTCTGTGGTTGTGGGTAGGTTCCATCTCAAGACCTGTGTCACCTGATCTTGCCCCTCTAACTGTGTGCTCATGAAGGCCAGAAGACCAATTTTCACCTGACAAAGAAATATAAAGGCAATTTGACAGAGATTTAGTTTCTTCATACAACCTCTCTGCATATCCGCTTTGTATGATAATGTAACGAGTTTAGAATGGTACAAACACTCACAACAAGTAATGCTGTTTTCAGCCGTCCTCTCCTCCTCTTCTTGGGGACCATTCTGGCGTTCTTGTTTAACAGTGATGGACAGTCCCTGACGTTCACTGAAGTCTACACACTATAAAACAGTATTTGATTAACATTTCATGAACAAAATGTGGTATACTGTAAACAACTGAACAATTTACTCGCTATTACTACATTTACTAGTTTGAAGGCGCAACGTGCATGTAATTACAGTCATCGCATGGCAAGACATTTTTTACACGCACCTGAATACCAACAGAGTTCAATGACCTCTCCTTTTCTCTTCTCGCTGTTTCCAACTCCCTTTCCATTAATTGTAATTTCAACCTGAGGTCTTCGTTTTCTGATTTACTTCGAGAAATTTCAAAATGTAATACTGCAGCACCGTCATCCACTAATCTGCAAATATCAGCAACTGCCGAATTTACTAGTATCTCCATGACTGACATCAATTTACTCTGAAAGAGTGCCGAGTTCGACATTTTATCAGATTGCTGAAGAGCTAGTTGGCTAGTTAACGTCCAAATTGAACAACAGCTCCCCAAAAAGCGAACTTTGTGTTTCCCTGACTTCCAAAATCGGAAGGCGTATTTCGTTTTTCACTACTATGCCGGTTTTCATTCGATCATGGATAAATAGCTGACATTTCTGCCTTTAGATTGTTGTTTACATCAGTTATGCTAAGACACACACCAGCTAGCTAGAAACATTGGTAACACATCTCTGCAAACGTAAAGACAAATGGCCAGACGCTAATGCTAGATAGCTAATCAGTTTGGTTCGACAATGCTAGCTGGCTAACATTGACGTTAGCTATCTTCCCTGTTGTATTCCTATGTTGCGAAACTACCACACTGACAAAGTTTCGCATCTGTATTTCTTAACTTTAAGACAACTGTAACCGCATGCTGTTAAACTGTTGAAAGGCAGTCACCGTGAAGTAAAATATCAGATAACACACCAGAACACTCATAACACTCTCATGGGTATAAATCAAAATGTCTATCAGCTATACTGTAGGGGATGTAGCTCAGTGATAGAGCGCATGCTTTGCATGTATGAGGCCCCGGGTTCAATCCCCGGCATCTCCACATTTTACTCTGAGCCTTGGAGGAATTAGTGGAGAGATGGGGATGAAACTGGCAGGGTGAAAAGAAGTCAATGCATAACATGATGGTAAACCAACTCTACAATATACACCCTTCAGCCCTATCAAAGGTGTGGAATAACATCAATTATTCAAAGGAAGATCATCAGGAAGCATGGATGAGGAGTAAATGAAAAAAAAAAAGCACTTTGTCACAGGAAAAGTGCTGTTCTCTTTTGGTCAAATTGCACGAAGTCAACACTTGGAATGTCACATTTCAGGCATTTAACGTTGACTAACGGAGTGGATTCTCTTGGATTTCGAATGTGGTGCTGAACAAAAATCCCAGCGAATCTTGATGTGGCAGTTGGATTGACAAAACTTCTCCAAGCCAGCTACTCTGATTTAATTGGAACCTCCTTTACTGTGCATGCACCGGGCACCACACCCAGGCATCCTCAAATAGTTTTAAAACTCTCAGTTTATACATTTGCTATGTGATTCTTCTTGTTGAAGACAAGTTATGGTACGTGGAGATAAAATAATTTTTGTCTATCTGTTTTATTTTGGTTGGCTCATGTCAGCATTCTCTACACCTCTTCCCTGGAACGCCCCTACCGAACGCTTGAGACTCTGTTAGACAACGTTATTTTGCTCAACAAACTTAAAACCATCCTGTTTCTCCTTGGTGCCTTGGAACGCATATGTCATAGTTTCGCTGTGTGGCTCGTGTAGTCATGCTTCAATACTCCAATGTCCCGGGAGCCGAGCTAGCTTTGGGTGTAGCTTATGCTCCCCCACAGCAGGCTATCCCTTTCCAGGGACAAAGAAGCACTAGCCTTCTGCGGGTGTAGTTGGCACTCCCCCACAGCATTATCCTTCTCTTCTGAAAGCAACGATTCATATCCACTTAAAGTCTGATGAAGATCTCCACCAAGACAAGGAACTGAGTATAGCATAGTAATGCTGCTTTTAGATCTCCTCCCCTAGGAGCCCTAGCTAGCTGGGAGTGTAGCCTACTCTCGATAGCAGCAAGCCATTCTTTTTCTAGGGGGCAAAAAAGATTATGCCCTGTCTCTCTTCGTCTTCGACAACTTAGACCATGTTGAACAAGAGGGGTAGCTGACGGTCTGTAGCGTCCGCCATGGAACTCTGGCCATGTTAGGTAGGTTGGCAAGGACTAGGGCCAGCTAGTTTCAGTGTCTACTTCTCAGCTACGTAGTTAAGCTGACTTGACTGTCAGCCTGGGTCAATATAGCCCCCCCCCCCCCCCCCCCTTTGCCTGTGTGCACTCCATTGCCCCAGCTTTAAGATCGAGACTACACGCTGCAATGTGGGGACATGCGGGAGAAATATGGGCCCCTGGCTGTCACGCACACAGGGCCACCATGCCTCCCTTTTGGGAGCCCGTAGTGTCCTCTCAAACTCTGTGCCACCATGCCTTTAGGTGTGAGCTTACCCCTGCCGTCACCATATGAGTCATCCACAAACTTGACACAGGAAATTTACAGGCTCATCGCACACTGCTCAACTAGGTTTTAATGTGTTTTCCATGTAGCACGTAGCTTCTGATGCTAGTGGCTTTTCCCCATAGACTGAGCATGAGATTGCTTGATCCATGTCTTAATGTGCTTTTCCAGTGTCCTGCAGTATGCAGCTAGCCTGGGCCCGCCCATACTTCCTGTGATGCTACATTCAATTTCGCGAGCAAGTAAGTCTGGCCAGGCGGGATGGTTCACAGTTCTTTGTCTTTTGACCAGCTTAGGGCTGTTTCTAGGAGGATGTTGCGCCTGCTTCCTCTTCCCTGTCCTCCATGGTACGAACAAGCTAAGGAGCATATTTTAAATGTTTCTCGTTAAATTATTTATTTTGTCATTGCACTGTTTCTGAATTCAATTTAATTGTTTTGCACTTTCCATTGACTACAACTGCATATTCATGGTTAATCAATGTTTTCCTGATGCCCACAATCCACGATCTTGGTAAGGCCACCTTGATTTCGAATGTAAACGCTGTGGGAGGGGCAGCTGTCTACAGAGGAGAATATGCACCTTACAAAAATGAAATCTTCTCTGAAATCTTGAGCATCAAACGCCTGTCAAAGATTGCTCTTCTGGTTGCTCAGCCTCAGGTACACATGTGGTTGGCAAGACAGCAACTGTCAGTCAACCCTGCCTGCATCCAGTTTTCAGTGGGTATCTGCAAGGTAGGCCCAGTCCATTACCATCAGCAAGTTCTTGCTTTAAAATTAGAGAAAATCCTGAGTCTCAGTTGTCAGGCTGGCCTGCGGTGTCTGTAAAATGTTCATTGTTGCATGCTGATGGGCATCTTAAATTTACATTTACATTTATGCATTTAGCAGACGCTTTTATCCAAAGCAACTTACAAAAAGAGGATAACAATCAAGCTACAGCAGGCTAAATGCAATAGCAGGCTCACAGACCAGTTTGTGTTTTATAATTTAGGCCTTGGGCTAAGCCCTGTCCACTCAGATTTCTTCCTGACTGGTTAGTGGAGGTTTCCGTCTTACATATAAGGTGGAGGGCCCCCCAAAGCCATCAGGGCACATTTTACTTGTGGATGATGCTTGTGCACCAGATTTCACAAAGTGCCTATTGGCCTCTTTTGATAACACCTTTGTCAGGGTGTGCGTCCCACAGGATCAGATGTAGTCTTGAGTGTGCTCTCAGCCTCTCAGCTATGTTTCGGCCTTTGGATAGACCTTTCACCCATTTACTGGGCTCCTTGAGGCACTGTGGTATACATCTCAAAGTGTCACGATTACTTGATGTGACTTCGGTTCGAGACATCAACACAGGTAGCCTCGCCTTTATACTGAAACAGAATAGTTTGTGCTGTGCGCTTACATTGTTTCACTGGCTGTGTCAGGATCTCACGATAGGATGGTTCTGGGATCCAACCGTGCAAGCACTCTTCACATTTTACATGGGTTAGTTGTATGTTTATTCAGCAAAATACATGCCTGAAATGTGACATTTCAAATGTGCACGTCTTGTGTTCTCCCTCAGACAACCGAGGTTACATCAAGTAACTTGGACATTTTTTTGGAATGCTTTCATTTTGAAGCATTTTTTATGCTTTAGCCTACTTTAGGTATATTACGCTGTGTGGCACAATGCCGTAAAATGCAGCATTGTTTGCAGTATTTTAATTCACATACTGTAATAGTACTGTAGCACACTACAGTAATACTGTAGGAAACATCATGATGTTCTGTTCTTTTTCAAAAGTCAAATTATCTGAATTCACAACTTGCCTCACAGTAAGTCCAGATCTAAACTTATCAGTGGACTTTCTGGACAAAAATAGCGGATGGGAAACTCCTCACTTGACTTTAACAGGCAGAAAAGACTTCTGGCCAGTAGTTTTTACTGGCCTCCCGAAAAGTAGGCCTCCTGAAAAGCCAGTTTTGCCAAATGTAACAATACACGACTTTCAACACTGCAAAAAATGCCCTTTAAAAATATTTTTTCAAGCATAATTATCTGCCAGTGCAGCAAGAAAATTGCACTTACTGAGATTTCTTGAAACAAGAAAAAATAAAGAGAATGGAAATTCTTGATTTAAGAAAATATTGCTTGTTTTAGAGACAATGTTCCACCATGGATCCAAGTGGTTAAGATTACAATAAGACATTGGGACAGGCTATGTGTGGTGGTGCACACAGGCTAGGATTTTACAGGCTAAAAAGTCCTTTACTTTAAAAAAAAGTACTTAGTATGATAGTATGCATGTCCTGTTTTGTTTATAGCAGCCTCACTGCTTGAGGGAAGAAGCTCTTGCCCATTCTGGAGGTACGGGCAGCTATGCTTCTATACCTTTTTCCTGATGGCAGCAGGGAGAAAAGTCATAGGTGCGGGGTATCTTTCACAATGCTTGAGGCTTTGCGCAGGCAGTGTGTGGTGTATATGTCGGGGAGTGAAGGAAGAGGGGTCCCTACACTGTTAGACATTTTATTGTATTTTTACGGTAACTCACAGGCAACACTGTTGCCAGAGACTTACTGTAATGACAATTACCGTAGATTAACTGTAAGTGACTTTTACAGTATGGTGGCCATACTGTAACATATTTATACAGTATGACTACTGAGACTTCATTTACGGTAACTCACTGGCAACAGTGTTGCCTGTATGTTACCGTACCTACCCGTTTACAGTAGCCTAACTGTAAGTTTTTAAAACAGTATTATTCTTTTACCGCAATGTTAAATTATATTCTTACCGTAATCCACCCAATAACTACTACTTATTTTGAACAAAACCTTTATTATATAATCAGTACAACAACATTCTTAATATATTTAACACTGGAAATGCAACAATCCAATTACAATCCAAACAACGCAATAATGCAAACAATTTATCATTAAAAGCAACAATGCAAACAGTTGTGTGTAGTGAGTGAGTGAGTGAGTGTGTGTGTGTGTGTGTGTGTGTGTGTGTGTGTGTGTGTGTGTGTGTGTGTGAGCGAGCGAGCGAGCGAGCGAGCGTCTATGAAATTTGCTTGTGAGGCAGTGTCCACCAAGATAACTTCCATTAAGTGTGCGCTCCATGCTGAAATGAAAATAGAAATGGAGATGTAAAAAAAGTTCTTTACAGATCTTTACTGGGTATAATTTGTTTAGGAAAGTCTGTACATACTTGACAGTCCTTGGAGCTTGATTGGATCCTTGTCTGCCTTGTCTCGTCCTCTGATCACTCTACAAATACAACAATAAAAACTCATATGTTTATTACAGTAACATTCAAACAAAATATAAAAATGCCAGAAACAAATCTAATGCATGCCGTACATTAGTGTAGTGTAGTGTGTGTGTATGTACCATGGCAGGCCTATACTATGTAAATAACCTAAACATGGATGGCAGGAGTTCAACTGTGACTATGGTGACACAGGCTTTTAAGAAAAATATGTTTATGTTTTTTTTAATAACATAGAGATGTGTACTCTTGGTTCAGTACTGATGAAAACATCTTTATGAGGACAGATGATGCATTTTGCCTTATGTACTTAAACATTAAAAACTATATAACCTAAAGCCTATACTTCCTACATATACCCAAAATGCATTACATTTTTATTAAAGAAAATACACTCTATGATTAGTTTTATCAAAGCCTATGTATGTATAGTGGTACTCGAATTCAAAACGTACAAAATTGGAAACCATCATTGTGAACCGTTATAGCACAACGATGCAGACACCTGGGACACCAATTTGTTTTGATGCACGCAACGTTTCTGATTTCGTTGCTTCATTGTGGATATTGGTTTGCTAAGACTTTCAAGCTTCTATACAGTCTTTGGTTTCAAACTAGAAGGACCATGCCTCGGCAATTGGATTATTACAGGTGGCCGATTGATTATTACGGCTAATGACATCTGTGGTGAGTTGCTGAAACCTATTTCAGTCAGACACTTCACTTTGCTCCTTATAGGCTATGGTAACTTTCATACTAGCAGAATGAATAGGTTGCGTTAGTAAAGTGCGAAGTTGAACTCGCGGCTGGAACACTTGTTGAGAAAGTTACGGGTGGTAGGGAAGCTGAAAGTCAACAAGCCAGAATGCTCTGCTACATTGATTAATAGTATAGTGTGTTTTATTATAAATTATTAAATTATAATGCAGAAATGGTCAGCTGACGGGCCGACTGTTTGCTTTGTTTTAACCATCTTATGTAGCCTATCCCATGTTTGGAAGGTGTGCTACAAGCGACTCATTCAGATTCAGCTCAGTTAACTGACAATTTGAACCACCTGAGCGACCCTTTGTTGGGGCAGGCATTGAAACCATTTGTTCGTGTCCTTGCTATTACTGCAACATCTTTTCATTTCAACAATTATTTTTCTGGACTAAACAACGTATTAAACGAATCCAATGATGTATTGCAATGGTTTATTTAGTAAGTTAAAATGGCGAGTAGCCTACGTTATGTGTGCCAGATAATAAATAGGCGTCAATGGCCGTTAGTAGATCATCCGTAGATTAGCGCTTAATTCTGTACATCAGTAGCCTACAACCATATACTTTCTATGTTTCTACATGGAGAAAATGTTTTATGTTAAACTATGTATGTGTTATATTAAGCGTTTACAAAGAACCGTTAGCCTATGGCTAGCTACCCAACATTCGCTGCTAAAGGTAGGCCTACGCAAAACTGTTTCCTACTACACTGCGTGGGAACTAAACTTTACAAGAAATAAGTGTTTTATGTCTGCATTATGTAGAAATTATGGGCAAAATGAAGACTGACACTTACCTCTAGGGTCCAGGGTTAAACGATTTCTGGAGGTTACAGGCGTTTTCTCAGGCAAAAACCGTTACAAAAGTGACATGTCATTACAGTAGCAGTTCTGTTTTTTTGTGTAAACAGTACATTACCATGTATTCAAAATTCTTTCCAGTAAAATTATTTCCAAAAGCTGCACGTGATTACAGTAGCAGTACTGTTTTTTGTTTTAAAAGTACATTACCATAAATTCAAAATTTTCCCCAGTAAGTTACCACATTGTCATAAAAATCCCACAATGCATTGCAATGTACAGTAGCAATACCACATATTGACCTTACAGTATTTTATTGGGCATTTTTGTGGTAAGTTACCACTAAATTACAGTTAAGTCTAACAGTGTATCTTCTCAGCTGTCCTTACAATCCTCTGCAGGGCCTTTGTTTCTGCAGCAGTGCAGTTCCATAACCACGCTGTGAGGGCACTGCTGAGGATGCTTTCAGTGGTACCCTTGTAGAAGGTTGTCAGGATTGGAGTTGGTAGGTCGGTCTTCTGCAGCTTCCGTAGAAAGTAGAGCCCTTGCTGAGCTTTCTTGGTAATGTGCTTTCTTGGTCCATGCGAGTTTGTCTGTAATGTGCACTCCTGTGCACTGTGCAGGAATTTTGTGTCATGAACAATGTTATGGACAGTGGGGTGTGCTTCCTTGAAGGTTTCCTAAAGTCAATGATCAGTTCTTTTGTTTTCTCCACGTTGAGGGACAAGTTGTTTTGGACGCACCAGTTGCTAAGCTGAGCCAGGTTGTGTCATCAGCAAATGTGATGATGTGGTTTGAACTGTGTGTAGCTGCATAGTCAGGAGTCGGAAGTGTGAACAGCAGTGGACTGAGCACGCAGCCTTTGGGGGTTCCTGTGTTCAGCAGGGAGGTGCTGGAAATCCTGCTGAACACGGGAGACCCCCAAGGCTGCATAATTAGAAAAGTGCAAACCATGACTTTAAATTTGAATAGGCATACAGTATGTATGTCTGTGCCTATAGGCTTCAAATTACAGCCACAAATCAATTAACACATTGAAATAATATTTAAACCAGTGCAAAACGTTTGCGAATTCCATTAAACAATACAACTTCATTAAATTCATAAGCTGTGTGCAATGACAAAATAACAAATAAATAATAATCTAACCAGCTAAAACCATTTAAAATGTGCTCCTCTTTCCTCAGCCTGTTTTTTTCTATGGATAACAGGCAAGAGGACAAATAAAGATAAGAATGTAGTCACACAAAAATACAATCTCAGTCAAAGTGATGTAATTTCAAAACTGTGCACTTCACAAACTCTCAAACTTACAAAATCAGCTTTGCAATTAAAGATCATGCAATGTACCTGGAACAACCCAGATGCCAGAACCGACAGCACAATTGTGACCTTGATGATAACTGACAGTTTTTGTGGATTAATTCTGCGGCAGCATAACTGTTCATCCAGAACCTAGTGTTTTTGCAAAGAATGTCTCAATAGAACGTCTCAACCTTTACTTTGTCATGTTGAAATTAGTCTGTGACCGACTTCAAACAATATACTATTTCACCTAGTGGCGCTTGATCTTAATACAGCCCTCAAAAGTGTGTAACAATAAAAAGACTTAAGTCAGGAGGAAACTTTGCATGAGAAACTGAGAAACGCACTGATTTCAGGGTTGCTCCGCCTAGAACGTGCAACTGGCCTTAGTGACTGACTTAAGTCTATGGCAGAATGTGCACAGGCTGCAGCTACACACATTTTTTTTTTACTTAAGCCACCCCGAAAATTCCTGCCCTTTGTGAATAAGCAAAGCCATTGAAGTCAGTAAATGTCACTTATGCTCATTAAGTAGCCTATCTTTCTTAAAAATTGCACACTAATATTTAACTTAATATATTTGGAAAATTGATGAAATAACCGACAGTAGCCTATTTAGCTTAAATGTGTAATGAAAAATCTCAATGGCTTTGTGAGACGTAGAGCTCTCACTGTATATTAATTTCTTATTTTATCTTTCTAAAGCTGTGAAAAAGGACTGCATAAATGAAAAGCTAGATATAAAAATAAAAATATATATATACACAACATTTTCTCCTGCCCACCTCGGACCCCCCTGGTAATTTTGGTCTACAACCGCCACTCCTGAAAAGATAGTTTGAAAGCTTGGAAAATCTTCTGCATGGTTGTGCTCGAGTGAGCAGCGTTCTTTAGCAACGTCTACTGTAAGCCAAGCATCTTGTAGTTCCACTTGGATTAATCTACTCACATGTGAAAAATGTTCCTGTCAGAAGTGGGATTCGAACCCACGCCTCCAGAGGAGACTGCGACCTGAGCGCCACCGCCCGGCCATCCTGACTTAAAGTTACGCGATGACGTCATTCCGTTGAGAACAATTCCACCAAAACCAAAAGCCGGTTTAGCGTGTTTGTCAGCGTGGACGCACTATACTGTAACATAGTCTTCGAAGTACGCCATTTGAGACAGACCCCATGCTTCTCGTTAACTTTTAACTGGTCATTATTTATAATATGAACGCTAGCTTTTGGTCTACAACTACGCAGCTCTGGAGCATGCGTGTAGTCTGTAGGCTAAAAGCAAATTAGGGTTACAGAGCTACCAATTTACCTCTGCTTCTGTCACTACCACCCATTTAATAGGCTAGCTTATTGACCAGAACATGACCGAACATAAAGTAGCCTAAGCATCTGTTTTTAGCAAGACTACATGAAGTAGGCCTACATCTGCAATGTGTTAAATTAAAACTATTTTTCTGCAGTAATGCCATATTTTTTTGTCCAAAATATTCCATTGTAGCCTACAACTGCGTGACATGTATTATTGCAGTATCTCACTGTGTTCTTTAATGCAGTTTTTCTGGCCAAGCCAAAAATATTGCATTTAAGGGAATTATCATTGCATTGAAAACAGCTTCAGTGCTAATATTTTTCCAAACCACTAATTGGGCCTACTGAAATTACGTAATGCACATGCACATTATTATTAATGCATCAACATTGACCACCACATTACATTTTATTTCTAGACTTGATGTTGGACTGTTTGAAAACAAGAACATGTGTGCACCAATGTTACCAAAAGCACTAATAACTCGACAGTAAAGGATTATAAATGTAATGCACAGTGTATGCTAAGTGAAAGTTATTTGCCATAATTATTTTACTGTTTGGGGCAGTTGTTTCTATTATAGCAACGGCGATTCATTAATCTTGCAGTTCTAGTTTTAATCTAATCACAGATTGGTTATTGTCAGAAACGAGATTTGAACCCACGCCTCCGGTGAAGACTGCGACCTGAGCAGCTGGCCAATCGAGTGTCACCATTTTCAACATTTTTCAACATTCTCCACCAAATGATCATTTGTGCCCTCGTTTTGAGATCTTGCGATTGCTTTTTGAAAGCTACGTCAGAGAGGCGTTGAAGATCAGTGGATCCGATTTTTTTCTGACATTGTGAATACATTTACGAGTGACATGATCTGTCATAATGTATAAAAATAACTTTACTCTGTGCTGTCATTGTAGTATGGAGCTATAGTGAAAGGCATATATTTAAAGGCACCAATTCTCAGTCGGCTTATAGGCCTATTCTCTGTTGATGTTTAGCCTAAAGTTGGCGACCTGTTAGGCTACTCTTCATCCCAACTACTTCAGAGATTTAGGCTATTTGATAAGATAAGATAAGGATAAGATCTTGTTAAACATACCAGTTCGCAAAACAAACAGAACATGCCATTTTACGTTTGAGATTTGTGTAAGCTCGACGGTGATTCATTCATCTCTTAGCTCCATTTTTAATCTACTCAGAATAGACTATTGTCAGAAGCGGGATTCGAACCACTCACCTCCGGAGGAGATTGCGACCGAGCACCAGGCCAATCGAGCGTCACCCTTTTCAACATTTCTCAACATTCTCGTTTGTTCCCTCCTGTTGAGGCCTTGCAGTGGCACTTTTAAAAGATCAGTAAATTGGATCAATGAAATACCATTTTTATGTCATGGTGAGTATTTACGTGTGACAGTTATCTGTAGGCCTAATAGGCCTAATGTAGGCTATAAAATAACTTTACTTTGTGCTGTAGCCGTAGTAGCCTATGGGGCTATTGTGAAAGGCATAGCCTCATTAGGCAAAAAGGTAACTTTGTTTTCAGTTTTTGACGATAGCGTTTTTCAACAATGGCAGAAAGTCGTAACATAGCCTATGAAACCAGTCAGTTAAGCTGTTGTTTCAATTTATTTAGCTTACTTTGAGTTGTCCATTTCAGTCGTTCCCCTCAGACTGCTTGCTTTAGCAATGTTTTTTGTTGGTGTTTTGGCGACTCAGTTGATGGTTCCCAACGGTATTATTAGGCTACTGCTTCGGAGATTTATCTGATTGTGGATTATAAAAGTACCAGTTCGCGAAACAAACAGACCATGCCATTTTCAGTTTGAGATTTAGGCCTTTACAATCAGTTTTCTTAAGCAATATTTTTCAAAGGGTTATAAACCACTCTTCGGACCTTGAAGATAGTCATCTTTTCCATTCGGCGGATTAAGACAACTAGTGCATATCCTCTTACATCTGCCCTCAGAGACACCCCTAGCCCTTGAGGAAAACATTTGCTTTGAGAGATTAAGCTTTCAATAGCTATAGTAGACTGTGCATCTTTCCATCTCTTGATTGTTCTATTCAAATTTCTCTCACTTATTTAATTGCAATAATATGGCACGGTGGAAGCCCATCTTAATTTCTTAAAGCAAGTCTTGGCACTGGTTTGGCATGGCTGTGGTGACTAGGATGGCCATTTTTGCCATAATGACCAAGATGCGTATAGTTCCTAAAGATGTCTATTGTGTGATACACATATGTCCCTACAGCATGCGGACAATAACCCCCCCAGTTCGCAGCCAAGTTCTTGAAAACAGGATCTCAGTTGTCAAGGAGATGAGAGGGAGTTCAGTTGCTCCTTTGTGGATTACTGACATTTTCCCAAAACATAAACCCCATTCACACATCTATTTCCTCGCTGTTTTGCTACGCCTGGAAACCGCAGCTTGTCCCAATACCCCCCACCCCCACCCGACCATTGCCCCGCAGCCCGCACAGCCTCCAACCTCTGACCTCAATCAAACACTATTCATGTGGGTCAGGTCTGTCGTCAAGGAAACCGGGGAAGCAATGCCCCCTCATGGCTTGGTCACAAGGCTGTCCCTTGGTTGACTAAAGTCTGACGCACCATAAAAAGCAATAGACACACACTTGTAAACTTGAGTTGAGTTAAATTTAGTTCAACACAGAGGGCAAATCACTTGGCCAATACACTCCTGGTGGTATTTCTGCTCAGTTCACATCTGCACTGACAGGCAGTGTTGTGGTCAAGACACTGAACAGAACACAATGATCTTGAATTTCACTGTAGAGAAGAGGCCCACATGGGCCCACCACTACACAGTCTTTAGCATGCTGCTTTTTCAATCAGTGCAGTCCCCAGAGACACTCATTACCTTGCTGGGCTGGAGATATCAATGCATCTGGAAATCTGCTTCTCTTTTGCTCTCTTTCTTTCTCTCCCTAACTCTATCCCTTTGACTCTTGCCCCTACTCTCGCTCTCTCTTGCACACGCTCTGTCAATCTCTGTCAAGTACAGTGTTGAGTTACCACAGGTGGTAATGCACTTACATTTACTATTCCAACATTTCTTTTTAGCTGTTTTAAAATGGCTGATTTGCAATAACCCAAATAAAGTATACTTATGATGTTAGTACCTCCTTGGAAGAATTAGATCAGGCCTAATGGTGGAAATGTTTTTTTTTACGTTGTTTTCTAAAAACAATGCTCACGGAGGACTCAGTGAAATGTCCACTCACATCTTTGACTTTAATTTTTTAAAGCCTGATGTTAAGAGGATTGTAACAAAATTAGAGCTCTCTCCTTTTTAAACTCTGTCTCTCTCTCTCTCTCTCTCTCTCTCTCTCTCTCTCTCTCTAATCCCATAGTTGAGAGGTTTTAGTTACAAATTTTACATGTATAGGTTTTTGCATGTGATATCCTGGCATTTTTTCCACCAAGGTTTATTTGCCTAGTCTGTATGTTTTATTAAATATTTAATGCCTTTTGTTAGTAATGAAACATAAAAAATAAACAAACAGAGCATTAGGACTGAAATAAGCACTGTATATGAGAATGCTACTGGATATTAGAGGGAGAGAGGGTGAGAGAGAGATAGAGAAAGAAAGAGAGAGTAAACGAGAGGGGTTTTGAAATCTTCTTACGGGATGAAGGGAGGCTTTTTCTGCATTGATATTGTCTCTAGCAACCACACAAAGTCCCTAACACACACACACACACACACACACACACACAGCCACAGTGACTGAGTAGACATGATGCATCTGTTGAGAGATAATGTGTGAGTGTGTGTGTGGCTGGTGGTGTTGAAGAGACCATTGTAAGAACACAGGGGTTGTGGCGATAGAGGTTGGGGTTGAGGGGGGGGGGGGGGGTAGGAGGGATGTGCTGTAGTGGGGAAGGGCATGAGGGGGTGGGACAGATGAGCGAGTGACACATCTGTTCATGAAAGAGGGAGTTAGAGAAAAAGGAGACAGCAAAGAACACAGGCTGCTGTAAAGGGACAAGAACGTGGTATGTGCATCCTAGCTCTGAGATGATTTAAAACTCTTAAAAACACATGCATTTATTTTAGTCTGTTTCAATCTGTTTTACATTTCTAGCCCCACACGGGAAACAAACATATGTTTTAGTTTGTGTTAGATTAGAATATGTGGCACGCATGTCTTATGTTGTAGCTGCGGATTTGTGGTTTGCATGCTTTGCGTTGACCCATCTGTGTGATCTCTTTTCAATATGCACCAGCATCCATTAGCTTCTCCCCTTAACTCCACTTTTGCAAGCATCAGCTGTTTGCATTTTATGTGTACCACCCAAAGAACTGACTGGGGTATTTTGTTGCATTTTTTACATTTGTTTTAACACTTTTTTCACTTTTAAAAATGATATTGTTCACATTCTACTTTGAGGAGGAGTGTTTTGGATTTAATGTTTTTTAGTCTCTGCCCTGTGTGTGTTTAAAGTAATTGTAAGTGTGTGTATTTACAAATACATCTCTCTCTCTCTGACACACTCTCTGTGTGTGCATGTATTTATGTGTATGTGTGAAGGAGAGTGTGCATGTTTTTGTGTATTGTGTGTGCATAACACGTCTATTCCTTTTTGTTACTAAACTATTAATGACAGTTGTGAGCTGGAAATGTTAAGGAATCTTTAATTAACACTTTTTCTTTGTCGACTCATAATTAACTACACCCACACAAACATAAACCCTTACGCATTTATAAATTCTTTGTTTTGTTCGCTTCTCTTCATTCCCTTTTGTCCAACCTGTCTATTTTCATGTTCAGTTTGACGTCAGCATTATATGCTTTCATTCAGTATTTGCTAATTGTTCTGCTCTACTGTCCTTGTATTGTCAATCTCCCCTGTCCCATTTTTATAACTATGCTTTTACTCACAGTCCCCCTGGGGAGCCCTGAAGCCTCTCACTTTAATTCCATTACTTTATAGCTCTTCTGTCCATCCCTCCCTCTCGCTCGCGCACACACATTCGCTCTGTTCTTGGACTCTGTGCCCCCCTGTTCTCTCCAACCCAGCAATAAACCGACACAGCTAATTTAATTAAATTCCTTTTCCTCCCTTTTTTTCCTCCAGCACCTTGGGGTTTCCCAGTGAAATGAAATGCTGTGCCAGTGTCAGTCCTGCCGGCGCATCTTATATGCTAATCCTCCAGCCCGCTTTGATCCCAGTGAACACATCTAGCCTCTTATGTTAATTGCCTGTGCTTTGTCCCAAACATCCATAAACAGGAGTGCACACACTCAGTCACACACAAACACAGAGAGAGCACACCTCAATAGAAATTTACACGTACACTTTTTTCTGGCTACAGCTTTGTGTCATATAGCTACACAGGTAATGTGTTTATAACTTCAACCATTCTAATTACAGATTTGACCTCTATGTCGGAAAAATGAGGACATCAAAACTCAAGTCAGTCACCTAGGAAACCTTCACCAGTCTCCGTCTTTGATCTGCACACAATCTCTAAACCACACTTTGTGCGGGATGAGGGTTCACTTGTGGAGCGTCCTTGTCTTGTGCGTGTGTGAGCCCGCATGTGCTGTGTCCCTCACCACCACCACCCCCACTGCTGCTGCCACCACTGCAACCACCCCATCAGCGCCATCCTCATCTGGAGGTGCCTCCCACCAGCCATCAGCTCCTCCGACTGAAGACGAGAGCGCTCAGTTAGTGGTGAGCGGAGCTAGGCTTAAAACTATGTGTGTGATCTTGATCATGAGTGTGAGGTATGGTGTGTGTGCATGCTAATAGGCAATGTAGGTATGAGTGTGTGTGTGCATGTGTGTTTGCCAGACTGCAATCATAAATATTCTTATTTCATAGTTGGCATGTCAATTTGTGTGTGTTAAAACAGATGGAATTGGTAAACACAGGTGTCAGTGGAGAGAGACAATTATCTTCAAACAAAGATGAGACTTTAAACAGCTCAGCTCTGACGTATCTCTGAGATATAATATGATGGGATGTTGAGTTTTTATTTTGTTTGTGTCCATTTTATTGTCTTTCTGGTATTACTAGTAGTAGGACTTAGTGTATATTTTTCTGAATATTCATACATCTCAATATTTGTCTTCCTCCAACAATGATTTTATATGTGTGGCTAAAAATATTTTACTTGGGTCTGTTTAAGTCATCATCGCTCATATTCATCTCAAAACAGGATTGGCTGTCAAAGTATGGGTACCTGCCACCCTCTGATGTGTCTACTGGACAGCTCCAGACCTGGTCAGCTGTCACTCAAGCTGTGAAGGCCATGCAGAAGTTTGCTGGTCTAGAAGAGACAGGGGTTGCTGGTGAGAAGCCTTGAATGAAAAAAAAAAGAATTCTAGCTATTGATTTGTTTACTTGTTATATGATAATCATTTTTTAAACATGACACACACTCACACAGATGCTGAAACCCTCCGCCTGATGGGAACCCCTCGGTGTTCCCTCCCTGATGAGGAAAAGACGGCCAATCAGCCGTTGGGAACACATGGTCACAGGATGAAAAGGGCGGCAGCCTCTTGGGCACGGCGTAATATCAACTGGAGGTTTGTACATTATTGAGCATCAGTTAGACACTCCTTTTTCATGCACCCTCTTCAAACTTTCACTTTTAAAATGTAACCATTAATAACCATTATTTAGTAACACTGTTGGCAAGGCTTAATAAATAATCCAAATAACCTCTTCAACCAAACCTACAAAAAAAAAAAACATGCACGCTCTAGAACAAGGTGTTAAATCATCTATTGATGTGACAAAAGGTCAGGTGAAAAACGTGTTTCTTTGTGGCCTTCACAAGCACAATCTTGATGTGTTCTGACTCCCTTGTACAGAGTAATTGGTCTTCCTTTCCTGATGGTAAGCCAGACTAACTGTAGTCAGTTAGTGTTGCGTTTTCTTCTGCATGGTTGAGACTAATCAGGCCAAAAAGTTTGCCGCAAGGTGACAAAAAAAACAACCACTGGGTTGCACTGTTACTGTGTACTCAAGTACAGGGTGCAGGTGCCGTACAGGCAGAGACGGCTGATGTTCTAAAAGATCTTTGGTACAGGTGTTTTTAGATTTTCACATTTTAGTGTTTTCATTGACTCTAATGTCTTCTCTTGTAGTTAATTGTAATTCAATTTCTTTCTCAGGTTGAGGTCCTACCCAAGCCACTCCACTCTGTCCCGTGAAACCATCCGCTCCCTGGTCTACTACGCCTTAAGGGTTTGGGCAGAACCAACCACTCTGGAGTTTCATGAGGTCAGTTCCACTGTATTCCCCAGTGTATACAATTCACTGTACTACATTTTCTACCCGACAGTTATTATGGGTTACACTAATGTGTGTGTTTTGCATACACAAGATTGTTTCATATTCAAAGTAGACAGATTTGACCTAGTTAAGAATTGTTAGTTTTTGTCATTAGTACCAATGTTGTCAGATGTCATCTTTGACTTTTGACTGATCTTTGATGTTCCTTGCTGGTTGGCCCAGGTGGGAGGACCTGAGGCAGCTGATCTTCAGGTGGACTTCCTTCACGGTCCCCATGGAGATGGCTATCCTTTCGATGGCACAGGGGGGGCTGTGGGTCATGCTTTTTACCCGTCGGACCCTGACAGGGCTGGAGGCATCCATTTGGACGCGGAGGAAGAGTGGGCTTTCAGACAGCCAGGTTAGAGGCGAGGCTTCCTCTGCATGCACGGAGACATGCAAACACAAAACCACTTGCACACTCCCGCATGCACTCTCACACATGCCTAGTACTGTATACTGTATATACATCACATTGTACACATGCACATATTCTTCACTGAAGTAATTGAACAAATATTTCACTTTTACATAACTAAAATGTTGATTTGTAACTCATCAAACAACTTACTATTAACTCTTTCTCAAACATATGTGTGTGTAGCTTCAGAGGGCACAGACCTGTTCACGGTGCTGATTCATGAACTGGGGCATGCGCTAGGTCTCTCCCACTCCTCTGCACGGCGCTCTGTCATGAGGCCCTACTACCAGGGGCCCCTGGGGGACCCACTACACTTCACACTGGGAGCTCCAGACCTGGAGCAGATCACTGCCCTCTACGGTCAGTTTGGATGTATGGACACCTGTGTATACTTATGTGTGTGTTTGTGTAGGTGAGTGACTGTGTGTGTGTGTGTGTGTGTGTAATAAGGTAAGTCATTAAAGAGTCTAGTTGGTCTTTTGAATTTAAATTCATAGGCATTTTGAATTTATGTGCTCTACAAGAAAAAACTGTAATTGTCGTTATTCACATAATGTCTTGTTGTCTCCTCATGTATTTGTGTGATCAGGAAAGAGGAGTAATGACCTCCCACCAGAAACCACTATTGAGGCAAGGGAGCCTCTGTTGAGACATCCAAACAAGCACACACACGGACACACACACACACACCGCCACCACCATACCCACACACACGGACAGTGGCACAGGTACGGAAAAATATCCTGTCAGCATTAGAAGCATTAGAAGATAATGCTTTTGTTTTGAAATATCTAAAGATCTACAATGAAGTGACTGTTGGTGTGATGACTGAACGTGTTAATGATTTTATCTTAAAACAAGATAAGCATTTGTATTCACTACATAATTTTTTGACTTTCTTCAACAGTAGCCATGATATTGATCGGTGTAACATGAGTTTTGATGCAGTGGCAAAGATTCGGGGAGAGATATTTTTCTTCAAAGGTGATGTTTTTCGTATAAGATTGTCTGTTCAGACTATATTATGTGGAGTATTATGGTGCATAAATCTGATTTTAACGGTTCCTCTCAAACTCGATTACCCTCATTTTTGTATCCACTCATCTAGTTCCTCTCTTTCCCATTCTTCTACATCTCCCTCATCCCATCTTTTCTCTTTTACCACTATTTTTCTTCTATTCTTATCCCTCCATCCCTTTTCCCCATTTACCTCCTGTTTCCCTCTTTTCCTCATCCTACTTGGATGATCAAGTGCTGTTTTATGACTTCTTGAACTATCTTGTCATTTTCAGTCCTCCGTCTTTGTGGCCTCGCTATAAGCCAAATCCCTGTTAACACTTTGATCGAGAAGCAAAGTCAAGTTAAATCCTGGATGGTGACTCTTAACTCTCTACTCCCTCAATCCCTGTTATGCTCTGATAATCTCTCCCTCTCTCCGTGTTGCTGTGCAGGGCTGAGCATGTGGCGGGTGAGTCGCGGGGGCCTGGTCTCTGGCCGGGCTGTGTCTGCGCGCCGGCTGTGGGGGGCTCTGCCTTCTACTCTCACCTCTGTCAGTGCTGTGCTGGAAAGACAGTCTGACCATGCCATCATCTTCATCAGTGGTAAGACACACACTCTGCCGTTCTTACTTTGCTGAATGTCTTTGTTGCATGAGTCTTTATTTCTCTTTTAGACTTCAAATCTTTTTTTCTTGTTTAAAGTTTCTATTTAGTTTAGTGATTATTGTGAAAAGTGAGTTTCCATAGACATCCAAGAAGTGCCCTTTTCTAAGGTTCTCGAGTGAGTCAATGAACTGGATCGTTACTATGATAACCTTTCTCCTGCACACAGACGCCCAGGTCTGGCTGTTCAAGGAGCTCACCCTACAGGAGGGCTACCCTCGGCCTGCATCTGATCTCACCCCATCGGGAACGGGCTCCCATGCTGGGCTAGGTTTGTTGTGGGACCCTGAGAAAGGGGTGTTGTGGGGGCATATTCCATTGGAGGGAGAAGGGAAAACAAGAACAGAAGGAGAAGAGGAAGAGAAAGAGAGTGAGATATGGAGAGAGCTTATACGAGGAGGGTTAAATGGAATCATCACAGAGGATGATGGTAAGACCAGAGTTTGTATGTGTGTGTGCATGTGTTCATAGTAGCTACTTTAAAGCCTCTATGTGTAGGATTTATCTTCTATTTATCTTCGTCTTTTATCAAAAATATATTTTTTATTTTAAAAATATAATGTAAAACGATGGTAATTACCCCCATGAATAAATTGTAGTGTTCCGGTACACTTGGTAATTTCCATTTATATATAGATATGGCTGGGGACCAAAGAAGAATATCCATTTTGCGCCGCCATTTTCAAAAGTACAGGTTCTTGTAGGGGAGAGCAGTATCGTATATTCAGCTCCGCCTTTCGCGTTTCCGCTCAGAGACTGAGTAGCAGAAACTGAGATAAGAGCGAGCGAGCGAGCGTTCGGCCTCCGTAGCAAGAAATTAGGATTGTGGGAAGGGGAGGGCTAATACATTTTATTCAAACGTATGCAGTATACCACTTCGCCGATAGATGGGGAATTCTGATACGATCCTACATATAGAGGCTTTAAATGGACAGCAAAATATTGTCAAGGCACATAGAACAAATGTTCTTGACAGTAAAGTAAATGTGGCCTCCGAACATGGTAGGACTTTTTCAATGGTTTGGCAGGTCAGCCATAATCAGTATTTACATCAGTGCCTACTAATTCAATTTCTGCACCACTTCATAACCATGTCCGCCACACAAACCACTGTCTGGAATTTGATTTTTACTGTGCTTTACTGCCCTCCTCTAGGATCTACATACCTCTTTAAAAAAAACTCCTATTGGAAGTTTACCCACCCAGGCTCTGCCCCTGAAGCAGGTTTCCCACGCTCTGTGGCCACTGATTGGCTGGACTGCCCTACACCATCTTCCACGCTTCACAACCAGAACGACCTTTCCTTGACTCTCCCTGGTGAACGGCAGGAGTTCCGCGAGTGGCATGGGGAGCATGAGGCTTCGTCAGAGGAGATGGACAACAGGGACAGCGCTGATCAGATCAGACTGAGTCGCAGACACAGACACAGAGGCGGTCACAGAGACTTAAGCAGAGACGGTCCGGTCTATTGGACCTGTCCTTGCATGAACCAGACACCGGGGGGCACTGCTGTACTGCTACTAATGATCCAAAGTCTCTCCTCGTTGCTCTGTGTTATCACGCTGGCCTAGTGATGGACAAAGCTTGACCTTTACATATTTATGAGGAAGTGATGCCTTTTGTCATTTTCTCTGACCTTCTGATTTCACACACAATCAGAACAATGCAGTGAATGGTGTGCATTGGATCATCTTGTCCGACTGATTTTATTTTTATATTAAACTTGCCTTGGCTTTACAACATAGTCAGTATGCCGCCCCCCCCATACATCCCTATACAATTGCATGAAATCCTTTGTCCACTTAACACAGATAGTTATTTGCCACTGGATCCAGGATTTATGCTATGTAAGGGGCTCATGAACATGAAATGTCTCTTAAAAAGACTGTATGATTTATAAAATTATACACAATCAAGCTTACAGTGTTTCATTACATTTGGACACATAGAAATAGAAATGCAATCTGTGGTGGTTTGACTACTCCAGCATTCATTTATGAATTGGAATATTTCAATTTTAAGTTTTATTTTTAAAGGTATTCGTAGAAAATAGATCCATGGTGGCTACAAAGAAGTGGTGGTGTTGGTCCAGGGTATGTAACTGTATTGTGCTATAATAGGTTTGTGAAAGAAAGTGCAACGTGGCTGAAAGAAAGTGCAACGTGTGTTTTATCAGTAGGTATAAAAACTTCATTTTAGTTGCATGGTGAAAGACCATTACTTACTGCACCTCTCACATCCCTCAGGTAAGTATCACTTCATCACCTCTCAGTCACAAAAAGGGGAAAAAAAGAGGGAGACTCAAAACAAAATCAATTGTGATTTTTGTCTCCTATTAGTGGTGGAGGTAGTAGTGGCAGAAGTGTTAGTAAGTCACACATTTACCAGTCTTCAGGTCTGAGTCAAGTCCTAAGACTGTGTTGTCCAAGTCTAAGTTACAGTGTACTTTTCAAATGCCATTCTAACGTTATGTTAATCATAATGTCGTTATATCAATCGGATACAAGGAAAAGAGTGTGAATGTTGAGTTAACATTTTCATAATAGAATAGTGTGACCCCTAAAAAAATAAAACATTGAAAATAAGTGCACATATGAGTTTATTTAAGAGGTATGGATGCTTGAGGATGGGAGATTGCGTGACTGCGTGATGATTAAAGAATTTTTTCCCTAATCATTTATTTTGCACTCCAGTATGTTTTATGTGCAGTATTAAACTAGATGAATTAGCCTATTGTAAAACTAGATGATGTGTGTGGTCAAACACTATTGAATCTGTATACTGTCATGCTTGACGATACATCAAATTTTAAAGGCTTTTAAAATAACATTTTGCCTTATGAGTGATGACAATTTAACACTAACACCATCAAATAGCTTTCTAAATGCATTAGAATCCGTTATGAACGTAATGGTTTATGAATAGGCCTATAGGTTTTTACTAGGTAGCAAAAAAACTAATCTAGCACAGGCCTACGTTGAAATTCCAATTGCACAAGTAGGCCTAAATCATGGGCGGCGCGTAATATAGGCTTGGAGAGGCTAAGCCTCCCCAAAATTAATGCTGCGAATCGTGAAAATAACGTACATGATGTGTGTATATGTTTATAGATGATTTCAGTTTGAACGCAGCAGCTGCAGCAGTAGAAGCTGCGTCCAAGGTAGAACCTTTTGATCTCAGTGAAAGATAACAAGCCCTCTCTTTCTACAACCTGTGTCGTATTTTTATGACAAGTTGGGAGTGGCCTACGCGTTACCATAATAACCATATCATGATAGACAGAGTCAGATCACGGTAGTTTTAGGCCAAAAACAAAAATAGCCAATCAGCCGCTAGCCGCTCTAGCGCAGAATTTTAAAAATGTAGGCTAGTCTCATATCAGCATGGATATACGGTAGTTTTTCCAAAAGAAATAAAAAGAAAAACATCACATTTCTGCAGCCAGCACAATTCTCTTCCCCCACCCCCATCTCTCCTTATAGCACCGAAGTCCAAAGACAGGAAAGAGAGAGAGAGACAGACAGACGGACAAATGACAGCCCGCTAACTGATTTCAATTGAATTTGAATTGTTCTTAAATAAAAAATAAAGTTTGATTTTGAAATAAGTCTTCTTTTGGTTATTATTGATCATTATAATTGCGGAGATTGTTCTTTCTGAGACCCTTGCCAATGGTTAATTATACTCTAATGGACTGCAGTTCCGTCCTTGCACTGTGTATAAAAGTTGGTCAAGCAGCCTCCCCAAACGTCAGGACCACCCGCCGCCCATGGCCTAAATTAGTGAGTGTGTGTGTGTGTGTGTGTGTAGGCAGATCACAGGCCTACTGTTGGTTTCGTTGTCCATGCATGCCACCGTGAGAAGCAGAGATGGGGTACATAGTTTCCCATTCTTAACGTTGGTTTCAGGACCACTGTATTTTGAGTAGGCCTACTGTCGTTTACCAACACGATGTTCAGCGTTGTATGACTGTAGCCCAGTGTTTCTCAAACTATGGGCCGTGGACCGGCACCGGGCCGCGAGAAGATTACCATTGGGCCGCGGGCCGACCTTGATTGCCTTCTTTTATTTTATAACTTTATCACAACTGTCACTGTAAATCAGATTATGAAGAGCGATGCTGGCTGGCTGGCTCTGCTATCAGTGTCTTTGCGTCACCTACATCGCCCCTCCCACGTTTAATGTTGTAGAATGTTGAAAACTGTTCGAACTCTCTGCCGTCGGCACGTTTGCACCTGTCTATCCACACGCATACACGTTTCACCAGACCAATGGCATGTTCAAAGCAAGCTAGTCTTGACTCTTTCTTTGAGAAACGTTCATCTAGCACGGTATATTCACATGACACAGAGGCAAAAACATTGCGCTTTTACTTGCAATTACGACCCTTCATACATTAAATTTGGCTTCATTTCAAGTGATGGTTACCCCCCAAAACCAATTTGTGTCATCTGCCAAACAATGTTCAGCAACGAGGCCATGAAGCCGCCCAAATAAGCCTGCTGGAAACAAAACACCCAAATCTAAAAGATAAATCTGAAGCTTTTTTTTTTTCAAACGAAAGAGTGACGAATTGGCTACCTAAACGAATATTTTAGTAGCCTAATTTGGCAGTGAAATGAAAAGTTAACCATGGCATCATACCTGGTTTCGTCCCACATTTCTAAGTGCCAGGCAACTTTTACAATTTGCGAGATGCTAATTATGCCTTTGATACTGCATGTTGTCGTCCGGCTGCCACCTTGGGGCAGGTCAGGATAAACTTTTGGAGCTCGTGCGATGCAGTCTATATTTACTCGACTTTCTCTGTCTGAATTCTGGTCGTTCTGCTGCGATGAATATGGCAGTGAAAACGCTACCTTTCAATTCAACATACCTCCGCGTATGTATTTTCACATTTGACAAAGACAAAATAGGCTACCGAAACAGACGCAACAGAAAACACGCTCCGAATGTCCTCGTCACCCTGTCTTCCTCGTTTTGACCTGATAGTTGCGAGAAAGCAGGCGCACCTTTCGCATTAGAATGTTGTTTTTTCTTTTTCCGCGATATTTCTGTGGATGAATGGGCCTCTCATTTATTTGAGGTTTATGGTCAGCATGCAGGCTACGTTCAATTCTCCCTTTAAGTTCATACTGGGAATGCAATCTGTAGCCTAAAGCTGGATTTATACTTCTGCGTTGCGTCGTTGCAAACCTTCGCCGACACCAATTAGACCTTCGCCGACACTACGCAAACACCTTTCGTGCGCATGAAAAAAATCCTGACTTCGCGTCAAAGTGTCGCCGACACGGTACGCAGACCGACGCATACGTCATGGATTGTGATTGGTCCGCTTTACATCAATTCCAGTTCTCTGCCTTTCCAGTGCGTTGTGTGTACAAGACCGGCATTTTTGAACTGACATAAATGGCCTTATAACTACCCATTCACCTGACAAAGACAGTTGACCATAGAAAGTAATGACCTGATAACTATGCTTATTAACCAGACAAAGCTTCCCATCAACGCATCCGACACAGTTTGGGAAGTTCCACATCAGTAGAAATCTCCGGCTATCGTTTCCCACTGGTTAGTTGACGGACAGGGCAAAAACTCGGGCTGCAGTGTTGTCCACAACGCTTGCAAACATCTGACACAATAGATGACACTGTGGATGAGGCCAGCTTGTAGCTTACCGCTAGCTACAGCCTGTTGATTTGCACCAGAACCCAATACTCGCAACGCAACAACCGGAAAACACACACGCAAAGGACCCTTTCTAAACTCAATAACCCCCTAGCGTTGTGGCAGTGAACTGCCACGCGTAGCAATTACGCAGACGCAGAGGTATAAATCGACCACGGAAGTATAAATCAAAAACGTCGGCGAAGGTGTCTATAAATCCAGTTTAAATGGGGCTACAGTCTCTTGAGGTTCCAGGCACTGCAGTAGCAGCCTACTTGAAGTTCAAGGGTAGTTATAACAAAAAAATCTAAACAAAAACAAAAAGTGAAAAAAGAGACGTGATAATAGGTTACTACTGCTACTTCTAACAATAGACCTAATAGTAATAATAATAGTTGTAGTACATGAAATGACAAAAGTCAAATTATTAGGCCTACATATCTGTAACTAGTACAATAATCTCAGAGCTAAAGCTGTTAGGTCTCCTTGTTTAATAATAACCTACATTAGTTTAGACCTGTAATAATAATAATAATAATAATAATAATAATAATAATGATGATGATGATAATGGCAGCATTAATAATAGTAAACTATCTATCCATCTATCTATCTAAGGGCGCCCATGGCGGCGGGCGTTGGGCGGGTGTTCAGGGGGCGTGCAGAGGCCTATGCAGGGCCTTGGAACACCAAGGCCTAATATCACAGGGCCCCAGAGAAAAAAAGTTTGAGAAACCCTGTAGCCTACAAGACAAACATTCTAAATACAATTTAACTGAATTGAAGAATGTGGCTCCAACGGGCAACCTACACTACACGTCTGGTCAATTTGATTTGAGATAATATAGCCTATCATTAGCCTTCGCTATTTGCGTGTTCCTTCACAAATGTATTCGACGTGTAATGAAATTGGGTTTGAATCAAGTTTTCATCAACTACGACTTCGGCTATGTAGTTTGAATAGTGCAGAACAGATAACAGATACCCTACCGCTTCAGTATTCAGCAGGTGGGGGGAGGAGGCGTGCGTTTCCTTCTGGAATGTTAGCCAAAAAGGAAGGTGTGACTTCGTTAGTTACCAACAGGGAATGTATTGGACAGTGTTTGGAGCAGGCTGACGATTTTTCAAATTGGTATCAAACAGATTATTTTATGAACGTCAAAATGACGATGTTACGTGACAAGAAAGAAATTTTAATTTAACCGCTATGAAAAGGTAATTCGTTTTTGGTATTCAAAGTAGCCAGCCGGTGTAAATGCGAAAAGACATCCGAGTATCACGCGTGGATTGAGATGAGGTTTAACCATGGTGCACTGTTAATTGTTGGCTTCTTGGGGAGTTTATTTTTTATCACATGGCACTCTGTACCGAGAGGTGAGTATTAAAACGTGCTTTGTCACACCTTTCACAAGTCAAACTTTTCTTGTATGCTAACGTTCCTACTTTTCTAGACTTATTTCAAGGTTTTCTTTTAAAGCAGTGACATATTTTATCATCATCGGTGGTGGTCTAGCCATAAATAGCCTAGTCGTTTTGATTTTTTTTTCTCAAATTCTATACACTGTCTTTTCACGTTCGTTAGCATTCACAATGCACTTCGATTGTATAGAGTACATCTCCAGACAGGTGGACTTTGGCAGGCTTTTTGAGCGACTGCAACAAGCGGAGAGACGAACAGCCGAGCTAACTGTCAAGCTAAGTTCGGTCCTCTCCCAGCTCCACAATGTCACGGGCATCAACTGCACCCGCGGTTTTGGTGAGGACAGATATTGATTCAAACTCTTAAGTCCAGGAAGTGTTGTTTATTGATAAACTTTGAACGGGGTTGCCTTTTTTAGCAGCCATTTTTCTAAGAAGTGGCAAGGTAAACCCCCAGTGGTCTATTGTTAATGACATCCAACGATCTGATTATGCTAGACTGAATCTGAATGTGATTGGCTGTCATAATAACACCTGTGCTTACCCTGTCACTTCTTGGAAAAATGCTGCTGTGAACAAAAGTCTGTTGTTATTTATGTGGTGGTGGTTTGTTTCATACCTTGGAGGGGGAAGGATTGGGTTGCCAGAAGGAAATGGCTGCAAATCATCACTTGTTCATTCTTCTTTGAATTTTAGTTTCATTATTCAAGCGATCAGATTCCATTCCCATATACATTCTTGATGATTTCTTTAAAAACCATTCACTGTACATTCTTATCTGTAGGTGAGAGGACAAGACATCTTAGCAATACATCTAAGTTTGTTGCTGTCCAGATAAACACCCTTTTTTATTTGCCACACCTGCGACAACATGAGGAGAGCTTGATGGCCAGTGTGCACTTAGGAAAGGGTCGCTCTGGAGGTCAGTATAATAGCAATCACCAATCACCACTAATACCTATGATTATCATTGTTTAGGTGGCACAGGACATGGCCCTGGAGTATATAATTATTTATTTTGAGTGAAACATAATTTGAGAACAGAATTATCAAACAATGTCCTAAATTGAGAAGAGAATTATGTTGGACTGTTCATGAGAGCATCAGATAGATCTTGGTATCTGCACCTTGAACTGAGGTGTGTGGGTGTGTGTGTGTGTGTGTGTTTAGATAAATGATTCCAATGAAGCATAAAGTTAGTTAGATTACTCTGCATACAATGCTTGATTTCTCGCAAGAAGTGGTCCAATGTTTTCATTAGTCTTTGTTAGGAAGGCTATATTTGTAATTGTAATTAAGTAATAGAAACAGGATGGTGTTCTTGGCTATGCTTACACAAAAACACACACACACGAACATAAATGTTGACAAACATTTGCTCCACATGCAATATAATTCTGTTTGTTTAAACAAAAGTGTTTGGCAACTCCATTTATATAGCCAAAAATCCATAGCTGTCGGTAGCTCGGGGTGTCATCTCCAAATTTTTTTCAGATAGAAGCAAATAGCAGAAATGGTGTAATTTTATTAGCCTGGTGGATCAGAAACTTTTCACTTTGAGACTATTGTAATTAGAATATAATGTCTTTTTTTTTTGTATAGTCACACTCACACACGTTATGTCTGAGCTAGGCCTGACTCAACTTTCCACAAGGTCTTTCCACAAATGACGCAACTTTTTTTTTCTTCATTCTTTTCATTCTCCTAATTCTCTTTCTGCCATTAGAGATAAAGTAGAATATTGTTTTGGTGATAGTTCTGTCTGAATTTGTCCCCTGCATAAGTGGCCTAGTGCTAGCCTGGCTATAATTGCATCATCTCTTGAAGGCAAATTTTGTGAAATTGAAACCAGAATAGTGCATTTTATCTTTATTCTCTCTCTCACTCTGTCTCTGTCCTTGTGTGTTGTGTTACAGTGTCATTGGTATTGGGTATCCCAACAGTCCGTAGAAAGAAACAGAGTTATTTGGTGAACACCGTAGCTTCTCTCCTCTATGACCTTTCACCCAAGCAGAAGGATGACATGGTCATCATCATCTTTGTTGCCGAGGTAAAAAGTATAACAAACAGCACCTACTGTTTCTTGGAGCCAGTGTGACTGTATGTAACTTTCCTTGTGTCTTTGCAGTGCAGAATATCTGACTTTTTAACTATGATATAATATTCCTAATGTAAAAAATAAAAATACAAAAGAATTGCTCAGAATGTCACATTGGTGTGTGTGTGTGTGTGTGTGTGTGTGTATGTGTGTGTGTTCTCTACAGTCAGACCAACAGTTTGTCAAGAGTGTGGTTGAGGAGATACAAAAAAAGTAAGGGCCCAGTCATTTTACTTTATCATTATAATGAACTGTTGACACCTTTGGCAGTTTTGTTGTGTGGGTTTATCATATGTGTGAGTATGGCAAGGAAAGGCATTTTATACACAATTTCAATGTGCTTTCAATGTGCTTTACAAAATAAAAGCAAAGTACAGTAAAATTATTAAAATATTATGTTTGTAATGTGTGTTGTATTTGAAATATCTGCTTACTTCTCTCAACAGTTTCTTGGGAGATGTCAGTGCTGGGCTCATAGAAGTTATCTCCCCACCTGCCAGTTTCTACCCAGACTTCTCTCTGCTCAAAAGCACCTTTGGGGACTCCAAAGAAAGAGTGAAGTAAGAAGCCATTGCATTTCCAAAACACGAACATCCACTCTCAAGTACTCCATTATTAAGGGCTATTCCAGGGTAAATCAAGCCATAATCCTGTTGTTGGAGATGATTAAGGTCTGTCAGTAGGGAAAAGAACAAGAAATGTGGTACAACCAAATAGTAAAATGGCAACTTACTCTAAGGGCACGGAAATCTGGGTGATGGGTAACCTCACTTTATTTGCAGTTTGTTCCTTAGCTTGTTCTGTTTTATTCCTAGATGGAGAACAAAGCAGAATTTGGATTTCAGCTTTCTCATGATGTACGCACAGCCAAAGGGAACCTTTTATGTCCAGGTTAGAGAGGTCACTGCATCTGAGAAGTTTATGTATCATCAGTTCTAATAGTTAAATGCTAAGAGTCATCTCCAGGAAGCACTAGCCAATTTACATTTTGTCACCATTGTCTTGTTTGCACATTGAATGTGATAGGTAGGTAAATAAATGTATGTTTTTGTGATTGACTTTTCATGCTGTCATGAAGTAAGAATATAAAAGAAAATGATTGAGAGAATATAAATGAAAGCCCCTTGTTGTGTATAAGAGTGAGCAGCAGTGCGTGAATGATTATGGATGTGTTGATGTCTCTGTGTCTGTTTCTGTGTAAGCAGCTGGAGGATGACATTGTTGCCAAAGTGGGTTACACTGATACCATGAAGACGTTTGCTACAGGGTTGATGTCAGAGGAGTGGCTCTACCTGGAGTTCTCTCAGCTGGGCTTCATCGGTCTGTCCTCCCTACGGGTTCTCCTCCATATACTTCTGTTCCCACATCCACCCTGAGCTGCTCTCGGCTGGTTTCTTATTCCTAGCTTGCTTGCCTCCATCTCCCTCACCTGCATCACTTCCCTGACTTGTCCCTTATGCTCTGTTCCGTGCTCTGACTGGTCCATTTATACTCTGTTCCGTGCCCTTACTGTTCTCATACGCATCTCTGTTCTCTGCTGTTCTCAGTGACTCTGAGTCTATGCCTGGACATCACCTGGTCTGCTTTCTTCTCTTCTTCTTTTTTGCTTTCCCCACCCAAGCCAATATTAAGGGTGCAATCTTACTTGTTAGATTAGCCTACAAACCCCACATCATTCTGTGATATCATTTATTTTATTTCTACTTACTGTATTTCTATACATCTAAGACTGGACTAAGCTTTTGCACTGCTGTTTTTGAGGTATTGAGTGTTGTTTTTTATATTGCTGTATTTTATAATATGTAGCCTACTGATACTCTTTCTGGAACAGAATATGCACTGGACTCTCACTGATAGTTTTGTATTAGGGCTACTATAATCATCCTACATTCTACGGTACTCCCACTGCAAACAACTTAGAACTGTAAATGGGGTTCTTTGTGTTTTTATAATCTGTGCCATGTGGAAGCTAAAAGTGATATACAATATGGTGTTGTATCCCATTATGGATACTAGAATGGAATATAGGATAATAAAAGTGTTTATTTAGCTATTTGTCAGCTCAAATTCGTTTCTTCTGTCAGATCTAGTTCTGGTTTCCATTTTTTCCGAGTACATCAGTGTCTCTATGTTTCTATTGTCTATGTTTTAAGGCTTCTGTCCGTTGCTGTCTAGCATTATAGTTGGCCTTTTTTTGCTCATCTTATCTGCTGTTCCTACATAGTTCTTGCTGTTGTGGAGAATTGTTAATGGTTAGTGCTGAATATCTGAATTGTGAAATTAGTCACAGTTTGCAGTTATGTTGTGTGGCAAAGTGTGTTAAGTAACATTGCTTCCAGCAGACACAAATATCACCCTGCCATTTTCCCCCCGATATAGAGTGTCACTCTCAATAGAGAGTAGGCTTCTGGCACAATGGAGACTTCAGTTAGACACACACACACACACATCCTGGGTGGAGGTCAGATGAAGCAAAGATGACATACTGAATTTGAACTTTTCTTTTGTGAGCCAGTTATGTGCACTAGGGGTGGGCACAGTAAATAAAAGGATTGTTCCTTTTATGTGGGGTTGAGACAAAGTGTGTAAATAATGAATAATGTTAACCGTCCATAGACTGCATTATTAACTATTTCCAGTTCACTGATTACCACTAACAGTATTGTGTGTATGTGTGTTTTCCAGGAAAATTGTTCCGAACCTCTGATTTACCAATGATAGTGGATTTTTTTTTGATGTTCCATAAAGACAAACCAATTGATTGGCTGTTGGATCACATTCTTTGGGTTAAAGTCTGCAACCCTGAAAAAGACACTGTAAGTCCTCTAAGATATTCTGTTGCACTGCATCATGTGTCCATTGAACTGTATGGGTTGAAAGTTGAAAACTTCCTTATTGTCATTTGATGACGCAATGGTAGCCAATGGTCATCGTGGTGTAAGGCTATTCAACAGGGTGCCTAAATGTCTGTGAGCTTCTTTCCCCCAAAAAATGCCATTGTTCAAATTGGCCTACTTATGAGAGAATTAAAATATAAAAATCTCTTATTGGAGTATTAGACGGAGGTCTGTGCTTTTGTTCAGAATCTCTTTATTGGAGAGTAGGCCTTTTTGCAAGGTGTACATTTTTTGTAGGATTAAATATTTCAGTGTCTTTACTGAACAGGCAGAGCCAAGTGGGGTATACCAGCACCGAAATGTTAGCAGCTTGTCAGCAGTTGCAGCAACTTGTCAAGTGCCCATAGACTTATTGTTGTGGTTTACTGTTGACTTCTGTAACTAAGAAGAACTGGTTTTAGTATTCTTTTCTCTTTGAAGACCCATTGTAATAGAGAGAAAGAGAAAATGAAGAAGAGATATAAGCCATCACTATTTCAGCATGTTGGGCTTCACTCCTCGCTTCCAGGAAAGATCCAGAATCTAAAAGTAAGTGCAGTTTCTCTTACAGTTTAACATGAGTAATCCTCCCATATTGCTTGCAATAGTTGTGTGTCAGCTTTCTGGAATTGCAAATGCTTGCACATTCAGTCATGCTTAGGAAGTGTGGGGTGTAACCAAACCCATATACACACACACACCCCACACACACGTATACGTAGCAGCACACACTTGCATCAGCCTTTGCTGAGCTTCATTGCACTTATACACATACATACACACGCTCAGGCTTAAACCCATAAATAATGCAAATGCTACAAACATATTACAAACACTCACCCAAATAATTTTCATATACTTTACATACCACACACAAGAACATCAGCACGTAGACAGTCACGCGTACTCACTCGACACATGCGTAGTTATATGTGCGTGCCTTTTTCCAAGGACAAGGACTTTGGGAAGCAGCCGCTGTTCAAGCCGCATGAGAACCCAGGCGCAGAAGTGAGCACCAGCCTAAAGCACTACCAGAGCCATACCCTGGAGAGACTCTATAAGGGCCAGGACTTCTTCTGGGGCCTGACCCCCGTCACCGGGGACCATGTTCTAATCCGCTTTCACCAGCCACAGCGATTGCAGGGGTGAGTGAGGCTCGAGGTGTCGCGCAGCGTGTGTGCCTGAGCAGCATAGACGTAGAAAGGAGAGAGAAGGAGAGACACAGAGAGACTCAAGACACATCTTTGTTTCACACACACACAAGTACAGAGTGTGTAGCATGTCCAAATACCATGTTGTTACCGGAGATGGTCTACTGTAGGTCTAAAAGGGCCATCTGTAATCCTTCCCCCAGTTCATTGATGGTCAGTTTACACTCTACAAATAAGGCATGTGTTAAGTATTGTGTATAAAGTGTAGCCATCACCAACATATACAAGGTCAACACATGTTACTAGTCAGGATCTCTTTTGAAAACACACATTGACAAGACCCCCACAGAAGACAAAGTCTACTCAATTTCAAGCCAAACACGCCCCATACTAGATAAGAAGCCTCTTCCACGGCAACAGGAACCTGAAGCCTTTAACTGAAGCTTGATCATTTGACTAGGTGCACCTTATCTCCTGTAGGCTACCTGAGCGCAGGTGAAGAGAGTGGAAAAAGAAAGAACCAAAGAACAGCGTATCCACAAGGAATTACATACAGTATACTGTAGTCATCACAACATACAGTACATCCATACTGTCCAAGGCACTGTATTGCCAAAACAATTATAGTATTGGGCAGTCAGAACAAATGTGGATATAAACAGAATATCATTAGGCTCATGAATTTCTTAGCAAACTGAATTTCTGTTTACTTTAAATATGCTCTTTGAGATGTTACAGGATTTTAGCATGATTTCATTTTCAACTGAAATCGTAGGAATACATGATTTGAATAGTGGTGTATTCAAATAACCACTACGACAGGGGGATCGGAACTTAAACATAACAAACGATGGGCAACCAATTGGCACAAGATGGTGTCTGAGGTAATGCTCCTCTAATGGTCCTCTACCATCTTGTTGTCCATTGGTTGGCCGTGGTTTGTTGTGTTTAGGTTTGTATGTGTTCGTTTGAGTATAACAGCACTGTGTTGTCTTTCGAGACTGGATTTTTTCATAGCGTATAAGCTACAAAAATCTACAAAAATCCTTTGTCAGAGTGAACTTTGCTTGACACCTGTTTGAGTTTAACAGTTTGAGCTGAAATTTGAGTTTAACAGTATGCAGATTAATGTGAAGAGGCTGTTTAAGGGAATATGGTTGTATTGAGAAATAATGTAATAAAGCGATGGAAGGGGTTGCCTCAACTTCCCGCTCACTCCAACTGACACGTTCGCTAGATTTCCTGCTTTAGCTTTTTGGCAACATTGTGATTTTGACTAAACAAACTCTAAATTCTCTTCCAAATGAAAGGTAGTTCACATGCCCTATTTCAGCACAGATGATGGTGATAATGATGATGATAATTTTTACATGGACACTTCTCTATCCCTATGGTAGTTACCTCTTCCGAAGTGGCAACATTGAGACAAATGGAGACTGGTTTTATAACACCACGGTGGAGGTCCAGCCCAGGCATGTAAGTGTCATGGAAAGTGAAAATGTGAACAAAATGTTTAAACTGCAGGATCATGGCAAATGTTTGATCTGGTGTCATGTGGACACGGTACAGTACAGTACACTGTACAGTACAGGTGTGTATGTGTGTGTTTATAGAGAGAGAGAAATAGGAAGAAAATGCTAATGCGTGCACACACACACACACAGAATAGATTGCATACTTGACAAAAGGTATAAACAAATAAGTTCCTTAATCAAGTATCAAATATCAAAGAATCAAATATTCTGTAATGTAATTTTTATTAAAGTATATATTTTTTTGTGTAAAGGTTGACTCTTAAACTCCTTATTTTGTTTTGGAATTGGCCTTGTAATTGGGAAAGCACACTTTTGCCGTAGAGTAAAGAACTTCCCTGATATACATCAATTCAAAGCAACAAGCCTGTTTTGTAAACGTGGTGTATATAGCACAGATAGAACTGGTACAATGCAGCAGATGGAGACTGAAAGTACAAATAGTTTAAAATGCTATGTACATGTACATAGGTAAGTACAGTACTTCTGTATCATACCTTAGTTACTTACTTCCCATGTTCCATCACAGACCGTTTCATCTTTTATTATTTGGTTCCTCTTATCATATTCCAGTATATTTGTGTGGCTATTTTTCTCAGCTCTACAAGAAAAGGCAGGCATGGGACAGCATATCATATCAAAAATGATTGTTTCGAATCATGTATTAGATATTGAAAAAATGTATCCATATGAATGTCTAATAAATTAGAATTGGCCTACAGGTTAATAGTCTTTTCCCATTTTATCCAAACATGTATATTTGTGCTGTTTCTGTATCAAAATGTGCTATTTTGTTCTGATTGTTTAACTGCCAGTCCTGCCATTTTAGACACTGTTGGGCAGTCCTGCGAGGCTGGGTGAGGTAGTGGTGGTGGAATTATGAGTTGGACGTATTATTTACACACAAGTATTTATGTAAACGGGTACATTCTCTACTAGAGGCAATGAGGCTATGAGAGATGATCTCATGTCACACAATACATGCTAGAGGCTTCCTAAATTCTGCTGTTTTCTTACACCTTTTGTCTAAATCAAGGCAATCTTGAAAACCCCATCCAGACTCATATGGACATTGATAACATTCCAGTTGGTGTTTTTTGGTGATGTATGGTTTAACAATGACATATAAAAGAACAGTTTTTTTTTAACTATTTTAAAATATGGAATTTGTGTTTTTCTGTCTTGATAACAGAGCTCTGTGGTTGATAGGGTTAACAACGGAGAACTGCCACAGTATTGGTCATCTTCGGATGGTTTTATCGTAGTAGGTAAGTTGAATCATTATTTGAACATTTCTATTCAGTCTCTGTAGGACAACACATACGTTTCAATGTATCTCTGTAACTTGACTAGACGTGGGAGGAGTGGCTCCGTTTACGCCCTCCTGGCACATTGTTGTCGCTGTGCGCGTCCTACGCTTCCCAGGAAGAGGTGTTTTTCAAGATTCTCAAGATCCTTATTTCATGATTAGCATAATGTGAACTATTGCCCACAATCAGGATCGTGCTAGGATCAATGAAGCATTGATACTAATTACTTTTAATTACTTTAATTACTGTCCATATGACTTTTAATTACCAATTACTTTCCAGGCCTGTTCCCATGATTTCATTGACTCAACCTTAAATGTTTGGAGACCTGGATCAACGTGAAATTTTTTAAACCATCATAAATCATGCCAAAATATGGCATAATAACACAAATGCAAAAGCCAAAAACACGAATACAAGGTTAAGGCTGGCGCTGAGCGTGACGGTCTGCAACCGTGTGTCTCTCACT
Source organism: Limnothrissa miodon (assembly GCA_017657215.1). Lineage (NCBI taxonomy): Eukaryota > Metazoa > Chordata > Actinopteri > Clupeiformes > Clupeidae > Limnothrissa > Limnothrissa miodon. Next base: position 124,923 of record JAGFZM010000574.1, on the reverse strand, counting down.
GCTGTATTTCAAAGGATAGATGTTGATCGGGAGTCTAAGCAGTGCTAATTAGAAGTGTGTCAGGCTGAATTTGGTTTCTTGGTGAGAGGCTTTGGCCAGGGTTAAATGCAGCATCCGTGCCCCTTATAGTTTATATTTCCATTCAAGAGAGAAGTTGCCAGTGTCCTGCCTTCATTGTCATTTCCTGCCCACATAATTATGCACAAATAAAGTACACAAATAATAATAATAATGTATGCATACATTCATTTCTCTTTTTTTGTGCAGCTTGAGGAAAGTAACAGTTACAACTAAACAACAGCATTCAGCCAAATTTCTCTGTCATTAAATTCTGTTCTGGGAGAACTTCCTTTGTTTCGTAGGCTTTTGCATTTGTGTTTAAGGTTTTTCCAATCGTGTTGTGTTTTTGCATTTGCGTTATTATGGTCCTCCCCAGCCATCGTACCAAAACGCATGAAGGTGGTCAATCTAGTCAGTCGAGTCTAAAAAGCTCAAGTTGGTGATGTTTTGTGGGCTAGATCAGATGCCACAAGGGCATGATTATCCTGTCAGACGGGACATATAAATAGCTGCCAGGATCCTGCAAAACCTGCTAGAATAGTAGTCTGACTATAGTCATTTTTGTCAGTATCAGTATCCCACTATCCCTAGTGGATATTTAAAAAGTGGGTTCAGAGGTTTCTCACTTGTGGAAGCTAAAAAACTGGTAAAAGCCACCTCAACTCACAGATTTGTCAAGATGTGTGGAAATCCCAACATTGTTTCCAGACAAACGTCTGGAATCCCACTAAGAAAGAACTGCTTTTCTGAAGTCTTTGTTCAGGTTGTGTGTTTGTGTTCTTGGTGCTAGGTTCATTTGTGAATGGTGTAGCAGAGGGAACACTGGAGGCTGCTGTACAGGAAATCACTGCCATGCGTCTGATGGTCCACACAGACTCTGATGTGTGGGTTCTGTTGAGTGAGGTGTGTGCCACTACTTCTGCACACACACACACACTCACAGGCTTTTTTTCCTCACACTTACTCATAGTCATTTTCTCTCTTTCTCTCTCTAATTTAGGGTAAAGGGTTGAAGTGGGCCTAACCATGACACACACACACACACAGCCATAGTGTTCATACATGATTCTTTACATAAAACAGTCTCTCCAGTCCAGTGTCTTGCCTTATCAACTGCCCTTATCAGTCCCAGTAAAATAAAAGATATGAGACCAGACCTGACAAGCAACAGGTTGCTGGGTGTGTTTGAGTACTTAAGAATGCAAGCTAGGCCTTGTCCTTTCAGAACACTCTCTGACTCCTGTAGTAAAGGCCCATTCTATCCGGTTAACCCAGTCTATTTTTAGCGAGCCCAATCTTTTTTAGTTGGGGTATGCACCTGGGACCTGGGCATACAGTTACACATCCCTTCTCTTCTCTCACTTTGGGCACATCTATGTCCCACTAGAGTGCAGTAAAAAACGTCTATGCTCTTGTGCAATTTTTTTTTTTTTAGCACCATCACAATCCATTTTCTTCCTTTTATTTACAGATCTAGCACACACTCACCATAGCTTTTATTGCCTTTGTTCATGTCTGAACAGCTGACTTCAGTTTACATTGCAGCAGAGAGAATGAACCAGTTTGTTTTCTCAAACACTGGCTTCATATGGTCAACCCTAACTAAAAAAAAACTATTGGCTTAACAAGTTTCCCATGACCTCTAAGGCCTTGTTTACACATAAGTAGTTATTTATATAATATTTTTATACATTTTTTTTTTTCATCTGAGTTTTGGCCACCTCAAATAAATATCTTTTAATTTTTTAAAACTGGGATCTCTGGATATGAGTAAATACAATTTTAAAAAAAGAAAATTTCAGTTTACAAATCCAAAAGATCTGCATTATAAATCCAGTAAACACCTATGACCTGTACCTATAGCACAAAGCAAACCATTTATGCTGCTCGTACTCACTTTTCTTTGAAGGAACATATCACCAGAATAACAACTAGACCAACATGTTGCTACTCTTGCAGTAGTCATAAACGTACATAAACTACATGTGACAGTTGGAGATAAGATAATGTGTAATAGGTGACCATTTTCATTGAAAATGATAAAAGTACCCATATCAATATGTTCCTCTGGGGTTTACTGTAAAAGTAACATTTTTGAACCAAAGGGAGGTTATATATATATGATTTGTCTTTTGAAAATTACAGTGTGGGTAACCTTTGTACTGTGTCAAAAATGACAGTGCTTCTTGCATATAATGTTGAGGTGATCATAAGACTGTACCTCTTATGACGGAGAACTTTTTACTTTAAACAGGTGAATCATTAGGCACTGTTTAGTGTAACTAATGTTGTGGCCAATTTGTACAGTGTGAGAGGTGCACACAGCCTTGTTCCAGCTTTTAAGGTTTGATTAACGCTCACTCTTGTTCTCTCTCTGACAGATGTTCATTGAGGTTTAATGGTGAGACTGTCAACTGAGCAGGGAGACACCAGAGAAGAAACTGTATTCTTCCAGCGCCTCTCCTTCAATGTTCAAAGCATGACCTCTGGTGGACAAATGTGGAACTGCTAAGCACATTGACACTTTTTTTCCATTATTGAAGAGCAACCTCAGGTTATTGCCTACTCAAATATCCTGAATGGCTATATTTTGGAGCAGAAACGTGAAAGTTAAAGGTCATAGTGACCATGGATATCCTACTGTTGTGAACACTATATCCCAACATTTTTTTAAGACACTTAAAAAATTAAGTATGTTTTACTTTGACGTTTAAGTCATAAGAAATGTTGAAGATTAATAGTCCAAGTTGCTTTTAGCAATGTCACCGTGCATATGAATGTGATATCTCAAAAAAGCCTTCAAGCATGCTCATCAAATTTTGACCATATGTTTACTTACTTGGCTGGTTTGATTGCCTTGTCAGTCATTTATTGCAACTAAAAATAACTGGCTGTGGAAAGGCATGCTGCATTAGTAATTCGAATTACTGTAGCCCATAAAAGATGGTTCTTGTATAGGTTGTGTAAGTTTTTTTTTTTTTTTTTTTTTTTTTTTTATACAAGAATCCATCATCTCTGAATGTTTCAAATCATATCAACATTTGTACAATGAACAATAATCATGCCTAAACAATGTAAAAAATCACAATTTCAGTTGTTCAGACACAGTTCGTTCAATGTCTTCTACCCGTTTTTTCACTATGTGGAAGGCGTAAAAAATAACATGTCTAATGCCTAATGTGTGCTGAAGTTCCAGCACCTGGTTTATTAACCTCGTTTTTTCCTCCAACCCGCCTGGTTCGCCGGTCACCTGAGACAGGGAGATAACGTTTAAAGGAAGCAATGGCCATGTCATGTCGACAATCCGGTTAAAATTAACTGTAGTGTAGCACCGATCGCCAGATTTCACCCCGTCTTCCTTGCTACTTGATTCAGTGGGCACCAACGCCACTAAACGCCAGAACGGAAGCTGCAGGTAAGTTTAAGTAAAACTTTAAGTTTAAGTAAAACAGGCCTAACCATTTGTCTACATACGCCATAGGTAGGTCTACTTTTAATTTAAAAGAATCACTCTTGCAAACATGTCTGGTAAATCGATTAATTAACGTTAACGTGTATCCATAGGCAAATTCACAAGTTGACAGCTGTTGCTGCAACAATTCGATAGTTTACCTGATTTCATGAACTGCCATTGTGCGTTTCAAATCAAAAACCACAATCACCCGTGTGGCGGTTCATTATTAATTTTAGGCTGAGCGAGGATTTTAACTGCAGACCTTCCAAAATAACTTGTTTACCAAGAAAATGTTTTACCGATAGAGGGAGATGGCCCCGGATTTAACAAGGCGGATCAACTATTGCTGTAGGCCTAGCCTACGTGCCATCTGAAGAAATGTCCGAGTCTAATCACACCAAGGGTATAGTTTTTAGGTTATTGTTTGAGAGGTATGTAAATATAGTTTTGCCTGCTGTGAAAACAAAACACAGTTTGAAGATGAAAACCTATGTGGGGACATAGTGGTCAGGGTGTCATCAGTTAAAGAAAGTTACAATAAAAAAGTAACAATACAATAAAGTGTGTATGTGGAACTGGCATCATGTAAACATTGCAATTTTGATGCGTACAGTCACCACTGACTTCACTTATAAAATTAAGTCATTTACAACAAGATACAATCCATTCCTCCTTATTCATACCGAGATATAATAGAAAAAAATGGGTTACCTAACTATCAATGAAAACAATAAGCAAAGGATCTCAAGAAATTACATTTCTATGAACTTAAAGGTGCTCTAATGTGACACGTTTTTAGGACTAAAACGTGTTTTTATATACAGCAAACATCTCACATCTGCTAGCTGCCTCCTCTGAACACACTGTAAAAAAACGCGGTCTCTGTAGACAGCCCAGGCTCCACAAACGGCAACAAAACACAGTGGGCAAACCTAGCGTAACAAACGAAAACGAAACATAACAGTGTTCCAGCCAATAAATTACAAGGTTCATGAGTCTTTCGGGAGGCATGGGAGGGAGGGGGAGGAGTGAGCTATAACTTATAACGCTTGAACCCTCTCTGGAGCTATCCTCCGTTTTGTTTGACAATACTTCGAACGTCAACAAGAAGCGTACAGCATCGCTTAGAGCTTCTTTAAGGTGCATGCATTACAGTATGCGATGAATGCCGAAAGCTGAGCTTTTTCACTATTCAGTCATTTTGGTGATGCCTTTGGGCATGTTATTTGTAAATAAGAATTGCAAGCCCTAAATCCACTGAAATATATAAAACTTTAGATTGGCAGGTCATGCTGACTTAAAAAGTCTATTGTTTGTCTGTGTAGTATTTTGTAAACATAAATAAAACTGAGGTAGACGTAGAATAAAATAGTTTAGGAATAGGCTATACTAGCCAATTGTTTGTTCAGTTCATGCCTAATGTTCTACTATTTCTATTTTTCATGCGTGTTTTTACACAGGCAGTGGCTAAGGAAGTCTTTGGATTGATAGAGCCTTAAGAAGAGCAACAGGTGGTTTATCGCTTAATTTTAGGAGCAGTTCAACTGCATGACCAGTGTTACTGAAGACAGTTAGTGTGGTCACACCACTTGTTTCTGCCCCACTCAAATTTAGACTCACGGCATACTACTGGTTACCAGAGAGTGAGTGACTTTGTTATTGTATCCAAACAGCTTTGCAACTGCTGTTTTCTTTCGACGAAGAATAAAAAAATATTGAATATTTTATCTAACACATTTTTTTATTGATATCGATCACATGTCTATCGCAAAACATAGTTATCGTTTTATAGCCCAGCCCTTACAACAGGGCTAGGCTTCCAGTTTCTCAACTCGGCCATCTTACAAATAGACACAATACATTTCTATTAGAGGACTTTTTAAGTGATGTCTCTCTTCTTATAAAACTGCCTCCAGCTCTAAGTGGAAGAGTTACCTGTCTAATAGGGCCTGCTGAAACTTTAAATGTCATAGAAAAGGCTGAGATGGCCGATCGCATTGGTGATGGAGATGGCCTGGTCCCACCCATACTTCCTGTGGCACTACATTCGATTTTGCAAGCAAAGTCAGTCTGGCCAAGCTGCCATAGAGCATTTCTTTTTCCCCAAAAAGTGGAAACCAATGAGAAACGAGATACGAATACGTCATCGGAATGAGTGGTCTGATTGGTTGTAGATTCGTCAAGTAGTCTACAGAGGCATCTGATGGATGCAGGTTATGCCCGCCTCCCAGAAGTCGGGTAGTACAGCAGCTTGGCCAGACTAAGCTCCTATGAGCTTTATAGTTGTGGAAGTCAGGCTGTGATCGCATGGCAGAAATAAAGCAAACAATGCCAGCCTGTTGGCAGCACGGTCAAGTGGTTTTCCCAATACAGGACTAGACACTGCGTGGTTATCAATAGTGAAGTGCACATAACAGATGCTTCATTGTAATTCCTGAAATAATACATAATGTAGGCTACTCCAAATAAACTTTCTAGCCACCCCCGAAACATAGGGTGGTCGGACACAGGGTCGGGCATAGAGTGTTGCAGAACTAAAGCCTTTGGAAATTTAGTTAAACTAGTAGCTTTACTATGTGCCCAACACTGATTATGTTGCCAATGTGCACTAAATGTAGGTGGCGTAAAGATTTATATATAATCTTAAATGTAGCACCACTTGACCCATTGTTAAACACTCTCACTATTATCTCACTATATATATAACCATTTTACTTGACTGTGTTCCAAACAAACTTTGGACAAAAGCTACTACTCGCAATGGCCCTACTGGGGCTACATCCCCACTTTCAAGTTTCAAGGGCTCAGTGTCACAGGAATTGTTGACAAAAAGCTCACAGGAAAAGTAGTTTTTCTTATATGGCTTACAAGTTGCCATAAATGGCTTACGAGTTGCCAAATTGCATCAAGACTATTAAATTAGAGATAAATAAACTAATAAAGCAATAAACTATTACATTAGAGACAAATAAACTAATTTAAAGACTAATAAAATTAGAGACTACAGCGGCAATCCTTATCGCAGCTACATTTCTTTGCAGCCAGTAGGTCTGAAAATGTCCATGTTTATAAACGAGGTGGTTTCAATGTGCCATGTAGCCTATTATCGTTTATTGCATGATTCCCACAGGATTTAAGTAGGCTTGTCTTAAGTATGCTGCACCCAGTACTATATGGCTGCATAGCCTACTCTGCTGGCTAAAAGAAAAAATATGGTGTTGGTTCACCATATAGATAACTGAGAAGGTAGTTGAAGTCAATATATGGGTCCAATATAACCTGGAGAAGGCCGAGGGTCCCAGTCAGACTTAGAAGAAGCACAGCAACAATCACAATGTAAAAGCCCAGAAAATGCCTAAAACGTAAGAAAAGTTAGTGCAACATAAAGTAGTTATGGTAGAAATTAGATCAAACTATCACTTACATAAAATCGCTCTGGGCCTACCATATTTTAGTCATGCTGGATTGTCCACAAGAATACACTTGACTCCCAAGGATATAAACTCCCCCCAAAACAGCTGCCAGTTCTGCAGGGGAATTGAAAACACAAACACGAAATCTAGTAGTGAGATACAGTTAAAAGAGATTCAATTTGTTTCATTTTCCATAAATTGTGACAAATATTGGATCCTTCCTACCTTCATTAAAAAAGATCCCAGAAGTCCACAGAATCAACAAGAAGATTGGGTAGAAAGCAATACACTTTTTACTAGAAAGTAAAAGAGAGCAGTGTTTCACTTCACATATGGAGAGATACCATAGACTATTTTTGAATAATAGAGCCTTATTCATCTTAATGTCAGACTATACCAGGCGGTACTGATCCTAGACTGTCAGGGCAATAAATACAGTTAAAAACCACTAACATCACTGGTGTGTCTATCATTAAATGACAGGTATATTTTGTTGATATTGTTAAAAAATGTGCTGGCCAAGGAAGGTCTTACTGGGCCTTTAAAATTTTCTTCAACTTTTCTTTTAGTGCTCGTGGCATGACTCGCTGCGCTGAGCCTTTTTTCTGTACCTGGCGTGCCATATAAGCTGCAAAACACAGAATACAGTTTGCTTTTTCCCCTTTTTTGAATGCAAGGTATTTTATGTATACCTTTTGTAAAGTAGGCTGTAAAATAAGTTTTATTCTTTGATATCTTCATCAATCACCCGACCCCTATGTGAAGTGGTGTGGACAGATACCCACCAACAACACAAAGAATCATATAAATAATAATATAAATGCAAAACACTGATTCATAGTTTATAACTACATTTCGTGTTGGTGATGGTGGAAGATGTGTCATCACTGTCTGGCCACACTCATTGCAGTAGCCAGGATACAAAAGGCTTTTATGAACAGTTTGATTTTCTAATTCTACCTGTCTGAAGAGCCGACACAAGTGTCAAAGCTCCAAGGGGGGCTGATATCTCCACGTCCATCTTCAGGGGTCTGAATACGACCGTCCTTTCTCCAGAAACCAACTTCGAGAAGGTTGCGTGATTGACATATGTCACGATTATGACATCATCTCTTGCGATGTAGGCTATCGTTGTTTGGAACAGCTATGATCAAAACCTATGCGTAATGGAGAGGGAATTGTGGGTTCTTAGCAGGCGCTTTATTTTAAAACGACGTAGGAGATACAGTCTGTGGTACTGACACACCAGCAAGCCAGCAATACGCAAAGTATGGGATATGGAGTGTTACAAAAAGCCCATGAAAGTCCGCCACCCCAGTCCACCAAGGAAAATAAGTATTCCTAAAAAAATATATTATCGGTCTAAACAGCAAATGTCTGATCCTTTCATATCGTCACATCCTTTACCAGCACTGTTCTGTCCATGCATATTCAGCGGGCTAAGAAAAGTATTCTCGAGCTGGCAGTGATGTAGTTGGATGATGTCAGAGCTTGCGCGCCGGCTAAGCACTAGCTTAACAAAATCGGAGACTCTGGCTGGACGTCAGCCCAATAAAACGCTGTGGGTTCACGCCCTAACTTAAGGACATTTCGATTTGTGACAAGAACTACAATGGACAGCGATGACGACAATATTGAGGAGATCGTGGAGGGTATGCCAGTCTTTATTTTAACTATCAGATAGACAGTTATAGCATGCTGGAATTCATTGTAGGGATGTAAACAACCAGTCAGACAATGAAATAACATTAGTTCATAGTCATATAATCCAGAATAACCATCTCCTTACACAGTTTGGGCCCTAGCACGTGCCCTCTCCGACACCCCGGTGTCTATTTTAGAAGCTAGGAAACCTGCTGGCGCCGCATTGCGAGCCGACAAACTGTGTCGACTGTCGTTCTTCAGATACTCGCTATCTGAAAATGTTTTTAGTTGTAACTGGATCTAGATGCAGCATGTGTTTACATCTTCCTGCAGTAGTGCGACATTGTTGCCACGGAGCCTTAAGTCATTCTTTCACTCCACACAGAAACTTTAAGGCGGATATTTAAAATAACGTTACCTAGGTCGATATATCTGATGTTGCACACTGCTGCCAATAACTTAGCGAAATGGAATTACGTGGCAAGTTCTGTAATGAGACTTACTAAAACGCCATGTCATTTGTTATTTCGGAGGCATCTTAAATTTATTCCAACACACATGTAAACTTTCTTGTGTCACATGGGCCATTTTGGTTACAGGTTGTCATACTAAATTAAAGGCTTTCAGTAACGGTTCATATATATTTAGGCGTAAAACTCTCACCACTTACTAGACCTATGATTTAGTGATGCACAAATCCAAAGTAGACATAGAACAATAATTGGTATAAAACTTAGATGCTCAGGTGCATTTCCATTGCCCCATTTTGAGATTTCAAAATTTCAGGTACAGTGAAAATGTTGCTCCACTGGCTACAGACCAGCAATCTTTCACTAAGCATGGTAAAGATGATGACTCATACATGCAAATTTGTAGTGTTACCTGTTTGTTTTAAGATATCTGCATTTTCCTTTTTTGTTGTTGGAAATGAATAGGTCATAACAAAAGTAATACATCCTAAAACATTTTCTATAGGCCCCTTGGATGAAAATGAGCTGCCCCATGGTTTCTGCATGGTCACCTACTCCTCAAGTGATCGCTTTGAGGGACACTTTGTTCATGGCGAGAAAAATGGAAAAGGAAAATTCTTCTTTTTCGATGGGAGGTCAGTGTCTTCTCTTTCTAGCGCGTGTGTGTCTATGCACTGTATGGATGTCTGTGTGTATGTATGTCTGCATGTATGTCTATATTCATGTGCATTATGCCATCATTACATCATTTTGATGATGAAAGGTAAAAATTTCCTGAATGCTATGAGTAACGTACGTGTTTGTGTGTTTGCTTGTGCCAACATCACAGCACATTGGAGGGTTACTACATGGATGACACTCTTCAGGGGCAGGGTGTGTATCGCTATGAGGATGGCGGGGCTCTCCATGGGACCTATGTGGACGGGGAGTTGAATGGCCCGGCCCAGGAGTATGACCAGGATGGACAGCTCATCTTCAAGGGCCTTTATAAGGACAATGTCCGCTGTGGTCTGTGCTGGTTCTACCACTCTGTGAGTTGTACAGTATCTCTCTCTACAATAAAGTCTGAGGTTTTCTGAATTTTTTTTTTCTATTTTAGAATCTTTTACATCTTTGTTGTATCCTACTTGTACTTTTACTTTACTAGTATTTACATTTAATTATAGACTACTGCTCATGCCTAAATTCAAGATACATGTACTTTTTGACTTGAACTTGAGAAACAGTCTAGTTGGTGACTTGAACATCTACCAAAGTATTTTTTGGTAGGGTTTCTGCACTTATACTCAGGCAAGATTGTATTCAACACAATTTATGACTAAGATGGTGTCCAGAGTGCCCAGTTAGGTAAAATATGATGGGACTTACACTTAACAGACTTTCTGACTGTCTACTTGCTCTGTAATTCTCAGGACCGGGGCTGTGTGGTGGGAGAGGTGAATGATGAGGGCGAGATGACGGGGAACCAGGTGGCATACGTTTACCCTGACGGTCACATGGCTCTAGTGGGCAGCTTTGTGGATGGGGAGCTGATTGAAGCTCGGCTTGCCAGTTTGACAGTGAGAGAGAGTGGCCGCCCCCACTTTGATGTAGTCGATGAGAGTGAGTCAAGTGTACATCATTATCTCACATTATTAGCAGAAAGTTTACATTAAATCTTTCAGAACAGTAAGATCTTATTACAATATGCTAAAGTCGTTCAATTATATTCTGTTGTATGTTTAGGCCCTGTTTATTCCTATGACAAATCTACATCTACCTGCATTGCGAGCCAGAGACTACTCCCTGATCCATATGAGAACCGACAGTATGTATGCTAAGACCACACACAAATCTGCTCCACTCACACAGACATGACAGATGTACAGCCATATAGAGTATAAGTGCAGCGCTGTGCTCTAAGATCACAGCAGTACGTATGCACTTTACATTAAAAGAATGATGAGTCATGTTTAAATGTATGAATTAAATCTTATGTCAGTTTCTCCTGTGTCCCAGTGAGTTCGTTGAAAACTAGGTCACCTAGGTCAGTTCTACACCTCTCTTACACACACAGCTTACATTTTTCAATTATTGTATTGCCAGTGTTTTTCTTTTAGATCCCTCACTTGTTGGGCCATTGGTACTGATCTGATTTGACTTTTTGTGCCTCTGTAAGTGTGTATGTAGGACAGTCACTGATCTCAGGAGCAGGAGAGGGTCTGTTCGCAAAGACCGATGTTGGTCCAGATACCGTCATGGCCTTTTATAATGGAGTTCGCATCACACACTCTGAGGTAATAACATAGACACCTGCTATTTTCAATGAATACTGGTATATTCACTGGTAATCTTAAGCCTGGCCCTGTATGCTTGTTTTCATTTGACTGAGATTCTAGTGGAATCCGTGCTCTTACGATTCCCCCAGCCAGAGTGTGGGGTTGTATTCCAAGTAGGTGGTTAAATTCACCTAGAGGCAGAAGTAATAGCTATTTGGCTTCTTAATAGAGAAGCCAAATAGCTATATTTAGTTAAGACAGTGAATAATCCAGGCTCTTCTCTTATTCAGTTCAATTTGATTTTATTTGTATAGCCCATTTTACAAAACACATGTCTCAAAGCGCTGTACAACAAAGAGCACCATTTTTTTGTTTTATCTAGTCTTATCTAGTTCATCTCTACCTATGTGTTAACCTAGCCATCTTTGCCACTTAACCACCTACTTGGATTACCCAGCCCATTCCACCTCATCCGGAGGATGATGGGGCCAGCAGTAGGAGGGCGTGATTTACATTCTGAATTCAAAAGAACACTACAGTCAGTAGGATGTGTATCACTCTGCAAAGGCAATAAAATGTTTCCTGGCTGTCAATGTGTTCTTAGTTTGTGAAGGTGGACACAACCTTAGGATATTCAGACCAATGTGATTGGTTAGGCTGGAGTTTTTGGACCAGAAATAACAGAGTTAACGAAGTCTTCTGCCATTACAGTGCAACAAGTCGCTTACAAGTCGCTGATGCTGTAACATTGGATAATAGAATGATAATAGAACTTTCTGTTGATGTAGTATTTGAAACATGGCCATATGGGAGTTTTCCTTGTGTTTTGTGGATGTGCGCACCTAGGTGGACAGTCGTGATTGGTCAGTGAATGGCAACACAATCTCTTTGGATGAGGAGACAGTCATTGATGTTCCTGAGCCTTTTAATCATACAGACAAATACTGCGCCTCTCTCGGACACAAGGCCAACCATTCCTTCACACCCAACTGCAAATATGATCCGTGAGTGTCACAAAATGCCTCTCTTTATTTACCTGTCTATATTTCATTAAGTTTTATTGTCACATTTACATGGCAATTCCCATATTCAGCTACAGTATTTGTACCCTTTTACCTTTTTACTAGTGCCCTGCATGGTGCCTTTAGACAAAAGAGTTATAAATTCTCTATGTTGAGGATGAGAATGTCCAGAAGAAACAATGCCTACAGTACACTGGGCTTGTAGTATTTTTTGGGAACCCCCCCCCTGCTGAACCTGCATTTCTCTATTCCTTATCACTTACCCTCCTGCCTTATCTCTCCCAGTGTCATTTACTGCTCTTATCCAGTCCCTTCACCCCTTCACCCATCTGTACTATATCACTAAATCACTACTACTGCACTAGCCTCGCCCTCGCCAGCCCCGCCCTGTTATTTCATTTTATTTCGTACAGAGGGTCTGGGACCGCTGCATTGACAATCGTTCTCTCCAGTTCAGCATTCTGCCAGCCCAATCAGCGATAAGTGGGAGTGTTCTAGAGAGCAATGACTCGGTTTTGTGCGCAATGTTGTCTGGCTGCGCAGTGTGCACAATAACAATGGCGGCAGCCAACCTAGTACGAGAGGCTATTCAGTCCGTTGTGGGAACGCTTCGGAACATACAGGAACTGAAGTCTGAACAAGAACAATCTTTATTTAATTTTATCTGCAGAAAAGATGTCGTGGCCCTACTACCCACAGGGTTTGGATTTTCCAGCTTGCTCCGTTAGTTTCCAAAGAAGTGGCTAGGCTAAATGGTAGGGAAGCTATCATCCTTCACAAGCCGTCGCGTTGCATACGTCACAACCAGGCGTTAGCAATTGGGTAAAGGCAGATCCAATCAGTTTAAACTTCAGCAGAAACCACATATCTAATAAGAGAACGATTGTCAATGCAGCGGTCCAAGACCCTCCGTACGAAATGAAATGAAAGTACAGGGCGGGGGTGGCGAGGCCGAAGCAACTACTGCACTACATCCAAATCACTATTTATATATTGTCAATATTGTATAATCCTCTACATTATAGTACACCTGGTACATACTTAAATAGCACCCCTGTAAATATCAGTTCATACTACATGCATACTGCTCATACCCTGTATTTTTACGTGTTTCATTACACTGAAGTTGAATCTGATCTAATCCAATCTAGTGTCAAAGTACACAGCTACTCAGTGTGTATACACCGACACACACACACAGCCCACCCATATTCTGTCTAAAGAACTGTGTGTCTGTGACTATGGGAAAACAGACACAGTCAAAACAACACGGCTGAAAACAGCTTCCAGAAACAAACCCCATTGACATACATATTTGCCTTGTAATATTATATCTCATATTTGCTTGTTATTATTACGTTTGATATTAGATTTGTTCACCCTCGCTTTGGCCTCATCAAATGCATTCGCACAATCCGGGCTGTGCAAAGAGACGAGGAGCTGACCGTTGCCTACGGCTATGATCACGAGCCTTCTGGGAAATCTGAATTGCCAGCTCCGGAGTGGTACATCAAGGAGCTCCAGGAGTTTCAGGAGCGTAACGGCGAGGTGCCAGCTGGCACCAAAGCTTGTTAATGACTCTAGCCACTTCGTGTGCCACCTACCTACCACCATTCAGCTCACCTCTTGCACCACTTAACTCTGCAGGTCACCTGGGTGCACACATTTAACGTCTGCCTCCTCTGTCTCTCTCTTTCTCTCAGTGGTCAAACCCAGCCCATATACATTCTTACGTGGGCCCATCCCGGCTTTGCACCTTTCCAGAGCTGCTAATAGTTGATGGCTCATGTTGCATAAAAAAAAACTCTACCCCTTCACTTGAACTCACCTGAACCCAGTGCTCACCTATACTATAGCAATCACCCCAGACCACCCCACACACCACCTGGTAGTCAAATATAACCATGTTTCCTGTCTCAGTGCAAGTGCAGTTGTCAGTCGATCCAGCCTTTTTACAGTAAAGTCCATGCTGTCTGGAGCCACTTGTGATTTCAGTGTGTCTGCAGTAGTGTTTGAGCCTTGATGGACAGCACAATACCATGGCTACAGTCGGCCACCAGGCGTCAGACACACGCCCATAAGCCCAAAAGAACTATGCACTAACTGTCTGATCAGGTGTTCTGCTTCCTATAGAGACCTGAGCTTGGATCGCACTTGCAGTGTCCGTGCTTTTATAGGGCAGGGGATGAAATAAACTGTTTAGTGATTGAATCAATCATTCAAGGCTTCCAACGAATACAAAAGGCACTAGCTAAACATCAAGCTATGAGGAGTCTGCTCAGGTCTCTGCAAATGGGAGTTTTCCTGTTACTTTTTTTTTTATTTACAGTGAAGTGGGTTGCACTTTGTCGCTGCCTTAGACTTGTGACATTGGAGCTACAGTAATATAACCGTATTGTACTCACTATTGATGGTATTTATTGTTTATATTATTCTCTGCCTAACAATACCCCCTTTCCCTGCTTACTGACAAATGTTACTGATTAAGAATGGAGAACTGTTTACAAGTGTGTGTTGTGTGTGTGTTTAAGAATATATTGTATGATAGAATGTGTAAGAGGTAATAACTGTTCTGAATGTCGAAAGGGGCAAGTAATGATGACATTTCTGCAGCATACCAGAACAGACTTAATAAAAAAGTTACCACAGCTGATAATATGCCTAATAATCTGTATTGATTGTTTCGTTTTTTTTCTGTCAAGTTATCGAAATGTGCAAATGAAATATGGGATCAATGCCAAAAAGGCACTTCCTGAAAAAAAAAGACAAAGAAATAAATCACTCTACCAAAAATGTTGTTTGTAGATTTGCACATTAATCCTACATTATGAAAGGGTCAGTTCTTTCTGTACTTAAAATTTAACGGAATGAAATTTCGCACTCTAAGCCAGCGTGCATAACGGAGGCGGGACCGCACGTGGCACCTGCACGGGCAGGTTAATGAGTGTCTGACGGGAGGTTCACCTGACCAAGTTTTCAAACAAAGCGGACCGGAAGTAGGCTATAACATTCTGCCAGCCTGTCCAGAGGGTTCAAGGTACGGACGCGTATCTAATTTTATAGTATTGTGTTCTCGACATACTATCAAACAAAATAAGTAAGTGACTGTGTTTAGCCTACTCAACCCAGTTACTTGGTTTGAAAAGCGTTATGAGCTTTGGTTGTCTAATCAACAGGTGGATCCAATCTCAGACTGACGTTAACAGAGTTTGGATGGTCAATTGAGATGCTAAGGATGAGTTTCTGAAATTATTCCACCACCTAGAACAAGGGACAAAATCTTTCAAGGATATTTTGTCAACGCTGAGTGATTTTCACATGGATCGGTATCGGTACTTTGTGTTCAACCAGCGGAGTATCGTGGTCTTAGGGATTTTACAGGTGGCCTGTGCCGGGCTGTGTATTGTGTGTGGCTTTATGGATGCCTTCTTTCGTCTGAGTACCACCCTCAGTCGCACTCGGGCTCCGGTGTGGTCTTCACTGGTAAAATAATAATAATAATAATAATAATATATCCTCTACTACACTATTTTATTGAACGCTCGTATTACTCTCTGTAAGGTTGAAATGCATGTCTGGTTTGGTTTCCTCCTTCCTCCTAACGTTAGATAATGGCAGTGCCTGGGGTGCTGGCCCTTTTTGCTTCACAGAGAAAAAATCCTATATTGGTAAGTGCCATAGCTTTACCACCAAATATGGAGCTTATCATGGACCTGACTGAAGGAAATGTTTGCATAAAAATGTGTTAAAATACTTGGTTTTATTGTGCAAATATTAAATCTATTATCTGAAAGGTGACTGCTATGATGGTGTCCTCCTTGTTCTCCTGTGGGGCTGTGGTAATTGTATTTGCATATGCTGGCTTGACTCTCAGCTATGGAGAAGAGGACGATGAAATCTTTCACCATCACATTCCTGAAGTGGTATATTTGTTTCCCTCAGTTATGCAAACACACATCTCGACGCCTTTAAAAACAACGTCAACAATTCAGTCAAAACATTTTAAGTACCCAGTTACAAATCTACTGAATCATGATTTGTATACATAGTTTAACACCTTGCTTCCCCAGAGTACATAAAATTTTAGGCTGCTAAATGAAAATATGACTGCAGTGTACTCTACTAACTGTATTGTCTTTGTACGGTGTCATGCAGAAGTTTGTGCTGGGCCGAATGGTGAGGGGGGCGAATGCTACAATGTTGCTCACAGGTGTGGGCGCTCTCATCTTCTCCAGTGTTATTGCGCTGGTTGGTTGCCGGAGTCTGCCCTTCTGTGCCTGTTATGACGGCCGCACAGGCCTGGTAAGGGCTGAAATCAGACACAGACCAAGCTTGTATAGTCGTTAGTTGTAGCTACGAGCCAAGTACTCGATCACTACTGCAGTCATTTTAGTGCAAGTGTAATTAAGTAAGACATCAATATATTATTTTTCCCTGGTGCTTCATTAGATTAGTTTACACTCCCTATCTTGGTTCCTCTGTACCTTTTCCTTGTTGGTGGATTGAAGGGACCATAATGTTTGCACTGTTCTCACAGGAATCTCTCGTGCCTCAGAGTGACCCCAGCACTGACACAGAGATGATCTGCACATGGCAAGGTAAGAAGCTCTGACAAGGGGAAAGAAATAGATGTTGGAGGGGGTAGTAGATGAGATTTATGTTAAAAGGGAGTGGCTCAGTCGGTGGCCCCTGTAAATGGTGGTAGAGAGGTTGGTGGAGAACACATTTTTCACTATTTCCCCAGCAGGGGGCGATGATCGTCTGTTCAATTCACCTGTGACTGGTGTAGACAGGTGTGCAGAGCAGGAGCAGGAATCATCCAAACTTCCTCCTTACATCAGACTCACCTGAGGAACAATCGTGGCTAAGGAATGTATTTTAAAAAAGGAAAAACATCCCCCCTTAGAAAAAGGTTTGTGTGTGTATGTTGGCCAACTGCTGAAAAACAATTGCTGGCACCTGAAGCATTATTTCAGTTTAAGAATAATTGGTGTTTCTCAATATGCCATGTCTGTCCAGCCATTGCCAACCTCTGCACATTCATCTGCAGATGAGTTCCCTTGTGAGAACTTACTATTTATTTTATGTAAGCGTTGTTGACTCACTCGTTCCATATTGAAGGCCAGGTAGCCTTCATTGACTGCATTTGTATTTCAAAATTCTCTTTTAATGTATTTTGTGTATGTCTTGGATAATAAAATATTTTATGATAAAACACATGTCTTTAACAATGAATTTGAAAAAAAAACACTACAAAGGAGGCAACTACTGAAATGGTTTAGTTGCTTTATTGCAAGGTTACAGAAATGTTACACACACACACAGAAGTAATCCATTGCAGTAAAGTCATTCCCTCTTTAGTGGATTCTTGTGTTTAGACGCAAGAGCTTGTAATTTGACTCCCACCCAGCTGTGAGATCTCTTCCAATTGCTCTTAAATCGGGCTTTGGTTGTACGTCTCAATGAAATATAACACTTAATGTTTTAGTGGGGGTTGGAGTTGAATCATAAACAACTGTAAAGAGAAACATTTATAAGGAAATTAAGGTTTCTGAAACTGAGGTAAAACCGATGGCCCTCATAAGGCAATCTAAAATAAAAGGCATATTGGAAATAAAAAAGGACACTTTAGATTGAAATACACTATGTGGATATTGATGAAGCTCTGCAGATACTTAACAGGAGTATCTGCAATCATGTTCCAATCATTCCACTCAAGAAGTGTAAATAAATTTCAAATGGTTACTTTTTGAAACTACTGATATAGTATGAAGTGATGTAGTATAGACCAACTGCCATGTTATTTGCATGGTGGCAGGAAAATTCCCTCATTTTGGAGCTCCAAAATGGTCTGCAGAATTAAAGCAAACAAAATCTCAATTTATTTGTAACTAAAGGCTAGTATGTACATGGTCACTGACTAACTTGCCACAGAACCTGCTGTGACTAACAAAATGAAGTTGCTGAAAGTTGAGCTGCTATGGGTTGAGTGCCTGTTAATATCAAACATGCAAGTTATAGTGAATTTGACCATTAGGGGAAGGCAAACATTGTGTGTATCCACACACAAATACACAGTGAGGGAGTAAATTGTAGGAAGGATAGACAAGAGGTGAGTATGGCCCTGATAATCCTCACAGTCAAACGTGCATGAAAGCTATGTAGCGCAAGAGGTATGTATTTTGGTTGGTTATGTTTAACTCTTTTTTTTTCCTTTTCACATTGCTAAGAGCGTTAAGCATGTTGGTTTGTCCCTTTGCAGCTAGCTGTAGCTATACAGTTTTATAAGACACATGATCCAAGTCAAGACACATTACTGTTGTGAGATATGACTACTATCTTTGCAGTACTGAAATATACAGTACATACATATACACGTTTGTTTTGTTTTTCTGTAATTCTCAATAACTGCCAGTACATCTGCTGTGTCACAAAAGACTACATTTCACATTTTGCTGTGAAGGGTGGGATACAACCACCAGATGGGACTTTCCAAATACACAGTTGGCCTCAACTACACAGGCACACAGATAATATCCCTGATGGAGTTATCCTACATTTAATGTCTAAAGACCAAGAGTAATATGGAGGCTTCTGATCCACTTTATAGTCTGTTTCCTGATCATGAGGTGTGTCAACATAAATGAGACTTCCCTTTACAGAAGACTTCCTTTCAAGACAGGAGGTGCAACATGTTTGTGTATGTGTGTGGGTGAGTATGTGTGAAGCCAACAAATGGCTTTGTATTGACTTAATGTACATTACCTTATGTGTACAGTCTCCAACTATAAACCTGATATGCTTGAACGAGCAATCTATTCCAATCCCATACCACTTCAGGTTTACCTCATTTCTTATACTGACCATTATGTTAAGATGCGAACCCACTGCTCTCATTCGGTTCAGCACTTCCAAAACCACTAATTTTCTCTTTATCCATTTCTTTTGCCTTCAAACCTCAGCAGCTACTGCAGTTCCATCCTTTTTCCTCCTCCTCTCTCTGAGGCCGAAGTGCCACCGTATTCTCTGCACCAGCCGGTTGGCTCAGCACCAGAGGTTTTTGAGACTTGAGCTTGTGCGCCACAGTCATGAAGATAGCCTCCACATGGTCGCTGTTGCTGCTGTAGCTGTCTGCGCTGCCGTCAACGTGGCTCGGGTTCTTGGCAGACGTCTCGAACAGTGGCATGGAGTGCGAGTCAGCAAACTGCTGTGCTGCTTCAGTGCCCACCTGGGCGGCATGGCGAAGGTCGCACTTGTTGCCCACAAGGATGCGAGGCACCTCCTGCCCTAGAGAGTGCTGCTTGCACTCCTCGATCCACGCCGGAAGGCTCCGGAAGCTGGCGGCATTAGTGATGTCATAGACAAAGACGACAGCATGGACGTTTCTGTAGTAATGCTGAACCATGCTTTTCCTGAAGCGTTCCTGACCAGCAGTGTCCCACAGCTGCACCTGTAAAGGATGGAGGATGTGAAGGATGGAGAAAGACAACAGAACGAGACAGGACTAAGGATGGAAAGGACAATAAGACTTAGGACTTAGGATGGAATAGATAGTCTTGGAAAATACAATGTGAGAAATGCCAAATGTCTTTATATCCAACATTTTGTATCTTTCACAAACTATAGATTTTAAGAACTTTCTATCAAAATGTTGATGTTACGATTGTATGCTGTGTTTGTATACTGTTAAGCAGAGCTAAAAGGGTTTTGAACTATGTGGTTTAAAGAACATCCAGCCAAACCTTGATCTTCTCGCCATCAATCTCAATAAGTTTCTCCCGAAAATCCACTCCAATGGTTGCCTCGGTTTTATCCGGGAACTTGCCAGCACAAAAGCGGTAGGTGAGGCAAGTCTTGCCAACCCCTGAGTCTCCGATAACGATGATCTTGAAGATCCGTGTTCGGGGAGGAGGAAGAGAGCCAAGAGAGGTTGTGTACTCGAGGGAGGACTCAACATCTGCCATAATGCCCCCAAATAAATACCGACAATAAGGAGCTAACGTCACCTTTCTAGGATTCAGCTAACGTTAGCAGTATAACTGCTATCAAAGCTATGCAAGCTCGTTGCAAGCTAGCCTTAGCCGAACAAGTGTTTTTGGCTATCTAAACATGCGACAGCGCTTCAAAAAACTGGCCAAACATACATGCTAATAAGTCAGAGCTTCGTGAATATCACAACATCAACGGTGGCACCAATTCAGCTCTGAGATATATAGAGTTATTTGCCTTGATTTACTTGAACCTTCATTTCGCTGATGCATTCCGAGGGACTCGCTGCCCCTGTTTATGTCTGAAGCCACGTAGTGGGTGATGCTTTATCGCGAGAGTTTATGATAAAAATAGAATCCTGCCCAGCTGCCCAGCTGATATGGGCGGGGGTTACAAGTGGTCTCTAATGTGTTCACTTGTTAACTTTCTGTAGTGGTCTAGTAGTGAAACACAACCACTCTCAAAAGTCGGAAATTAAATTAAATCATTTTGATGTAAAATTAATGTCAAGTAAAATGTCAGTAAAATGAATTGTCAAATGAATTCATATTAATGAATAATTCCCAGACATATTACAGTCGAGAAGCCCCACATTAGGCGTCAGGGATAAAATAATGCATTTGGGGAATCAGTCAGAAGGTTGTTGTGAACAAGACAAACAAACCGGTCAAAAGGCAGGTTAATGCCAAAGTCCAACTTAACAAACAGAAGGGGAAGACAAGCCTGCAAAAATGCATGTAAGTAGACTACTGCTAAATTCTAAAGACATGACAGTAGCCTTAAACATTATGTCTTCTCAAGTTTTAGACCAGGACTTACAAGGCATTTAGTGTATCATTCTTAGAATCTAATGGTAATTACACCTTTTTTTCTGTCACATTGCCACTTGTTTTAATATAACAAGATATGTGGATTCAAAGTAATATAAAATGTTCATTTAAGTTACTGTCCACTGTCAAGTTTAGACCATCAGAATAAGTATTAGGCTGATATATGGACAGTTACTGATATTACAGTAATTCAGTTATAGGCCCACATTTTAAGAGCCGCAATATTGAACATACTTCTTACAGTTTTTTTATTTACCTCAGTCTAAAAATCTATGTCAGACGCCCTAATCCCAGTTGTTGCTGTGTCTATGAGCTCCACAGGCAGCACACACAGGGGTTGAGCTGGATCCTCCTCCCCCAGGACTTGAACTTCAACACCGGACACTCTTCACTACAGAGGCCCTGATTTTTCTGTCTGAGCTTACCTCTGCTTTCCAGAATGAAATTGACAGGGTAAAGACTTACCACTTATATTAACACTTCCCGAGTACATTTACTGTTTCAGACAAAACAATGACCTGTCCCTTTTAACTAAATAGAAAAGCTGATCAGTTCAACTTAGAGAATAAAATAGATAAAAATGTTGATTGGATAACATGTATGATTCCTCATTCTTAATGTTGTTTAATGATGTTTTTCTCAGAACTGTATAGACTTCTTTGAACTCAATTATTATTTTATGAACTAGCATGGCATTTCTCACAGATTCTTCTTTGCATATATGGCTGTTTTTTTTTTTTTTTTTTGCCAGATCTTAAAACTTAGAACCCTCCGCAAAGTCCAGATGGATCTGACTGGAGATCTTCCAGAGTTTAGTACTGCTACGACCCACATTCGAACTGACCCTGACTGGAGAGTAAGTCCGGTTCCAGCCAGGTTGCAGTGCAGGCATGTGGACATTGGTGATCTTGCACCCTGTGACAACGATCGTTTCCTTTTGGCTTTACAATCACCTGCCCAGGGCATTCAGGTAGAGACATAGACAAATACATGTATGCAGTGGTGTATTACCTGCTTTCTTGAATGAATAATATCAACAAGGAAACATAAAAATAAAAACTAACTACAAATACCACAAAGGCATGTTGTTGCATAATGAATTTAAATGTGTGTGTGCTGTGCTTTTGTTCATAAGGTTGATTTTGATGATGGCAATTGCCCAACATACTACAATCAAATTAAGGGGATTTACAATGTTTACCAGGCTGTGCACAATCAGTTTCAAAGTGAGTAGGGAGCACATTATCCTAAACTGTAAACATTGTTCAGATATCCATGTAGGTTTTTTTTTCTGTTTCTCAGATGCTCCACCCATATCTCAGGCTCCAGTTCTTATGCTCCGCCCTCGAGCTTGGAACATGGTTGAGCACTGTATGATGGTACTGCTGAGCTCCATCACATTCCCATTGGAAAACATATTCATATTCTTTTAGCAACCATTGACTTACTACAGTGTCACTATTTTCACTGTGATCACTTTTTATGTGTATACAGGTAAATGGTAAGGAGGTTCCTGGTCCACTGTTTGACTTTGGTCTCCTGATGTTTCATAATGGTGTCCTCTTGTTTCAGAATCACAGTGGTCCATTTTTCTACCTCTCCAAAGTGAGTGAAATTAAATTGAGGCACACACACAGGCACACACACACACACACACACACGCACAAACAAACTGAACATCAGACTTATACTATCATCACATGCATTGTTGTTTTCTAACTCTCTTTATGTCATAGGTTGAGAGCTACTTAGAGGCAAGACTATGGAATGAGATATTTACCTGGACTGAACATAAGGTATTACTTAAGAACCCATATTCTCTTCCTGAAGGTCTGGACAAAGCCTGCTCCATCGATGATGCCTTTAAATGCCTGTGGTCATATAAGGAAAAGATTAGGCGATAGACAAAGAACAAAGCTAGATCCTAATGTGTGCATGTATTTGTGTCTTGTCCTCTTAAGCTTGGCCTTCCTGTGGGCACGGTCAAAGCCACTGTGCTGATAGAGAATGTGCTGGCCTCCTTTGAGATGGAAGAGATTCTGTATGAGCTAAGGGAGCATTCTGCTGGCCTCAACTGTGGTATCTGGGATTACTCGGCGTCCTTCGTCAACAAGTTTGGTAAATGCAATGTTTTGATCATCCAACATAAGTCTTGCACTTAAAAAAAGGAGGTCAGCTCAGAAAGTAGGGACATAATATATTTCTTTATATGATTATGATGAAATATGAATGCTATTTTTAATGTATATCAAGGCATTGTTGTGATTGGGGTTTGTGCCCTTGTATTCTATATCTATTGAACATCAAGGATCAAGCATTTTATTTGCCACATACATAGAAATACTAAGACAAGACAAGCTAAATCAAATAAATGGCATTAATTCATATTTCTACCAGGATCCAGCTAGTGGACCCAGAGGTATTTAGTCTGTCTGTGTCCAGGACATTCCTGAGACTGTGGCTAATTTGAAGTTGTAGGGAAGAGTAACATCACCTATCGAATAGACTAGCCAAGGTGGTTGTGGAGATGGCATGACCTGGCCCACCCATTAGTGGGTGTAGCCTTCATCGGAGACCACCACACAGCCAAAATGATCGGTAGGTAGTGTTGCCTCTGCATGGCCCCACTCTAAACGTTTGTATGTTGTTCTGAGCAGAACTAGTCTAAACTTTCCTAACTAATAGAAAATGACTAAAAAAACAAACAAAAAGTAACAGATGAAAGGCACGATCCAGCACAATGCTGCGCACAAAAGGTGAAAAAGAAACATGAAAAATGTCAGAAAGGATAAAAACGAGTGAGAGCTGTGGTAGGCTGCTGTTGAACGGCGCCATCTCCATAGCTCAGAGATCTGAACTTTTTCATTGAATATTTTCCCCCACCTTCTACAAAACTACCTAAATTATAATTGTTTATTCAGGTTGCCATTTCCAACATGTTCTGTCTCATGCTTGCTGTTTGGCACTTCAGGTCACCGCCCTGACTTCTTGCTGCCTGACCGTAGCAAGTATGTAAATATGGAGAAACACTTCCTGAAGAGTTACATGGATGTGCTGGTCCAGACTTGCCATCGACGGGGTGCCTTGGCCACTGGGGGCATGGCCGCCCTACTGCTGCCCTCTGACAGAGACAGCGCCCTCTGCAGTACAGTCCACCAGACTGTCACCAGGTAGGGCTAACAGTGGAATGCAATAATATCTCTATTTGTAAGTGCCATGATTATTCGGTGCTGATCTGAAGGGTCTTTAGGTCTAGGCACATAAGTTTAGTCACTTTATAAGCTAAAAGCTTAAAGAACTGTATATTTGTCTTCTTAATCTTGATCATCCAGCCAATTTGCTTCGTCACAACATCATTTTGATTGTTCTGAGTTCTAATATAGATTGTGCACATTCAAGTACTTAAATGATTCTATTTATAATCTCCCTGCAATTTTAACAAATATATTACAGGTTGAAGTTACTTGAAATAAAGGCTGGAGTTGATGGTTTCATGGTGTATGACATGGACTTAATTAAGCCCATGCAGAAGGTAATTCAATGTTTTCAATTTAATTAAAAATTCTATCAAATTAATTCACTCACTTATATCTCTCCCTCTTCATCATCTGTCATTTTAGCTGTTCCAGGCTCATACCAAAGGAGAGAACCAGTTGCATGAGTTGAGGAGTGATGTCAAGGTGTCTCAAGAAGATCTTCTCACCATGCCAGCGGTCTACTTCATCTCAAAATTTAATATCAATTGATCTGTACTTTAACAGCATAGTTTCTTATTTTGGATGCCACTTATGTGTATGAATGTAACCACAGGGAGGAGTGACACTCTTTGGACTCAAGCACAACATTGCAGTAGGAATCCTCTTCATTGAGGCTTGGCTGACAGGTGAGGTGCTTTGAGGTGCTGGAGAGAAATATGAACATGTAATTTGTAATGAACATGCATTGATTTTATATTTATTTACTTATTCACTCAACTTTTAAGTAGTCTGCAATGATATCTTAAGGGAACCAGCCAATTAATTTGTTTCACAAAAAAAAATTACATTACATAAAACATTACCTGGCTTTTTTTCAGGTAGAGGACACTTCTTTTACAAGGGCCAGGTTGAGGATTCAGCCACAGCAGAGATCTCCAGATCCCAGGCAAGAGTGAACATAATACGCCTAAATTCAGGTGGTGGCTTCACCTGGCAAAGTTGCTGTAAACTCTGATCTCATTGTGCTCAGGTGTGGCAGTGGATCCGCCATCAGGTGAAACTAGAAGATGATGGAACCATGGTGACACGTGCCTTGGTGCAAAATCTTGTCCAGGAGATAAAGGGTCACTTAGGGGAGGCCATTAACTGCAGGACAGTGAGGTATTACCCACTTGCTTACCCAACCAGTACAATAATGACCTAGCTTATTGAAAGCAAACCTGCCAACATACAGGTAGGGATCAGGTTATGCTCTGGAAAGAAAATGAAACCATACACCACTCTATCCATCACATTATTCATTCATCCAACTTCTTTTTAAAGGTCATTCTAAAAGCCAATTAAACAAAATACACACACACACACACACAATAACATAGTACTGTGTATCCACCACATCTTAACCTTGTTGCAATCATCTGCTTGCGTGCAGAGACCAGCAAAGGCTTGAGTCGGCAGCCTCCATGTTTCTGGAGGTAGTCCAGAAGAGCGATTTCCCAGAGTTCCTCACCACATACCTGAACCTGGACCACACCTTCCTTTCCTCACAGAGTCTACACTTAAGAGCATGTGAGGAACCAGGTGGGGCCCTGCTGTCCAAATTGTAGTTGTTGGCTAGTCGTCATGAAGCCTATACTGCTGTTGACTCAACCAGAGGTTTCACCTTCGCCCACAGCTCACTTGGATGAATAAATGTCAAACATCATAACAAAGATTCTGTTTGATCATCTTCCTTAAGCTTTATGAACTTGAAGAGCAAAAATGAAAAGGCTCATCAAGGCTGTAGACAATTATTCTTCAGTCAGAGTAGACATGTACTATAGACGACAGCATGTGAAACTCAATCTTGCCTTGGTAAGCGTGTAAAACTGTAAGGCTATGCTTTTGAACTCAATTGTGACACACTACAGACCAGGTGGAAACTATTTTATGTTATGCATCATGGTTATACTTCTCATTGTTCTCATCCTTCCATTTCTTTAATAAATAAGTTATAGTTTGTTTACCTCAATTAGTTATTTCAAGGTAACAAACAATTTTCACAGCACAGGAATTTTGTAGTAAAAACAGGAAAAACTGGTGAATGACATTTTTTGTACTTAAATTCCAATCTTTTTTTATTCATTCATATCTGTGTTGAGTGTTTAGGGGAAAATTAGGCCCGTTGCCTTTTGTTCTGATGGAAGTGGCAGTTAGACACCAACTTAAAACTGTAAAAAAAAAAATAATTCAAAAACAGTGCAGTAAAGCTCACATGGGATGAAAATCTCTCCAAAATATAAGAAAAGAAATGAGCAAAGAAAGAAAATCCCAAACATATTCCGAGAACTTGGGTTGCTATGACAATACCTGGTCTTCAGAGACCTTTTGTCATTGCTTGTACATTCACATAACAAAAAGCCCCAAAAGAAACCATGAAAGACTTGAAAGCAAAATAAACCCTAAAGATTTCTTTTAGTCATGCTGTATTAATACCTTTCGATATCTCTTTATCAGCTCTGTTGGCCCGATCTGTTCATGAAGCCAGAAGGATCTGTAGCATATTGCCCCCCTAGTGGCCGTCTTCCAAAAAGTCTTTGTGCTCAAGGACCATGAGTGCATCTTTGTAATGTTTCCTACTGGAAACATAGTCCTGGGCTAACAGATCCATTTATTCGGTCTCTGGTTTGACACACACTATCCAAGCAAAAAACAAAGTGTCAACCATAACTTGTTGGTACAACAGTATTTTCCCAGTTTAAACTTTTTTTTATTCATTATATTTTTATATATAAATTATTTTTTTTTAAAACATGAGAAGCTGTAGCACAGGTCTGGATGAGGTGGCGCAACATCAAAGTTCATGACCACCTTCTTTACCTGCTCCCAGCAGTGCTCTTTCACGCTCACTCTCTTTTTCTACATACACTGTTTATTTTTGCACTTTAAGAGTAGTCATCGGCAAGATGAGGGAAGAAAAAGAAAAAAAAAAAAAGCTGAAAAAAATTGGGTAAAATGTGATTTCCTTTCCCCCCCTCTCCTCTTTCTCCCTTCCTCTCTCCCTGTTGCTCTTTCTTTCGTTTTCTTTGTTGCCGCGGCAAAAGGGCTCTCTTGGGCTCAGCTGTTTGTGGAGCGAAGCGTGCCGTGGTCACACGTGGGGCAGGGGAGGTCTCGTCACTCGAGGGAAAAGAAACATGGCCGCCCTTTTCAAGCCCGCTCTCCTTCTCGCCCGCGGTGTGTGTCTGCGCTCAGATGTCGCTAGACATGTCGTCATGGTCTCCTGAAGACAGGTCGCCGTTGGCAGTCAGGGTGGCGTTATCATGGTGACCAGGGGGCATGAAGGCAAGGGCGTAGGGGTAAAGCTGGTGGCAGGTTGTCCGATACAACTCCAACGTCTTTTGCTGGTCCGAGCCCAGACAGCCGTCCCGCAATGCCTGGAGCACCTCAGTACAGATCTGATGACCAACACAGACAGATGCAGGTTTTTTACTATATTTTACTATAACCATCTACACCAAACAGTCTCGTAACATTGTACAAAAACTGGCTCATCATAGCAAGATGGCGGTGACCATTCAGTACCTGGATGCTCTTCCCACTGAGTGACTCATCCAGACAGGTTGCTAACTCGGCCGCCATTTTCTCTGTCGACTGGTCCAGGTACACCATCATCTTAGCAGCTGGAGAATAACACAGAAAGTTGAACATTATGCTAGATTTGTGTTTTAGCATCTCTAACTGTGGACATCTGAGTGCTGTTGCAATGTTGCATTTGGGAGCATTCTGGCCGGAACAGTTCCAAAACACAGTGAAATCTCCAGCACAATTATCTAATTTATTGAACTCAATATATAAATAATGAATTTATTTAATTTAAAGAGGGGTTAAGCAACGTTCTGTTTTTCTCTCTCACAAGCTCCCTCTAAAGACCGCTGTATTGCATTGTATTACACTGCAATACATTGGAGGCGGTCCGCGCTGCTGAACATTGCAAATGCTGTATCTACCGCTATAGGCCACAGTGGCGCATTCTACACCGTTCGTTCACCGTGTGATGACTCATTTTAGCATCCTAAACAGTATGAAACGGATTAATTAAATGAAAAATGTTGCATAGAGGGCCTGTAACAACACATTATGTAATAGCCTGACAAAATGTAATAAATTTTCACTCCAATATGTAATAATTTACGCATTTTGTAATACATTTCTTGAATGCAATATGTAATATTTTTTTGCATTTTGTAATGCATTATTACAGATTGCGGAGGCTTTTACAAAATGCGGGACCTGATTTTTTTTTTCTAATGGAGATGATGTCCAGCTACAGGCCAACACATTGGGACTGCTGCTGGACACTTTGTCTATGCTCTTATCCTGCTGTTTTTGTGAATAAAGAGAGTCTTTCTCAGCAATATTACATTTCCATTAGAAAAAAAAAAAAAATCAGGTCCCGCATTTTGTAATAGCCTCCGCAATCTGTAATAATGTTTTACAAAATGCGGAAAAATATATTACATATTGCATTCAAGAAATGTATTACAAATGTATGCGTAAATTATTACATATTGGAGTGAAAATGTATTACATTTTGTCAGGCTATTACATAATGCGGAGTTATTACATAATGTGTTGTTACAGGGCCTTTAATCGATAAACTGACAAGGAAAACATATCTGAGAGAGGCTTAACGCTCACCTGCCACCCGGTGTGGTATCGAGTGGTTGTGTTTGCTCAGGAAGTTTTTGTTATAGCTTTGGGGGTCGTGCTCCCCAAACAGCCGACCGGTCTCTTTATTCAGAACCGTCTTGACTGCATCCGGCAGGTCCTTGTTGCTGGACACTATTAACACAGAACAGGGAGAAGAACTTAAAATCACACAGTAGGTAACATTATTGATCAGGGGCCTATTGCACAAAACTAGGATAAGGGATTAACCTGGGAATCATTTGTCAGTATAACCAAGACACCCCGGCTTAATCCCTTATCCTAGTTTTGTGCAAGGGTTAGCCCGAACCCTAGGTAACCCTAACCCCCTGCTTCTCAAATGCATCAACACAACTTAAACAACACACAACACAACTTCAAGGTTTTGAAAGCTGGATAAAAACGTGACCTTGCTCTGATCTACGGCTATAGAAGCAGTGAGGTACCTCTTTTGAAGAAGCGGACCAGACACTGGTGAAGCCACGGGTTATTAGGGTCGATGGAGAAAGCCCTCTTCACAGACTGCAGCATCAGCAAGTACTTTTCTATACACACAATAGAGAGAGACAAAGAGAAACAGAGGGAGAGGAGAACATTGTTTAAGGCATATTAACAACACTTACTGACGCAGTGTCCAGTCCCTTAGGTTTTTGATGGACAAGTAAAAGTAAGGCAAAGCACGTAGATGGCTAGGATAACAATGCCGTTTGATACAGATACAAAGTTCTGTTGTGTATGTATGTATATATATATAATAAACAATTCCTGAGTTCTGCATATTTGGTTGGGTGCCTGCCGACTGACCTTTCCTGAAGTAGATCTCAAAGGCAAGCAGGTGGGTCTCGATCTTGTCCTTTACCAGGTTCTTCAGGGGCGTGAGGAACTTCACCGCCTCCTCTAGTGGATTGTCTACCTGCAGAACCAACAAAGGGTGTCACCCCACACACACACACACAAACCCACCCACCTCGATGCAACTTGACACAGCAAGCTCCCACACAATAAGCATCCACACATATCCACACTTATTCTCTTATACACACACACACACACAACCTTGACTAGTTTCTCAGGTATGAGCTCTTCTTTGGGGCCGCCGATCTCCTCGTCATCCTCCTCTTTCTTCTTCTTCTGGTTCTTCAGCTGTTTCTCCTTCTCAGCGTTCTTCTTCTCCTCCTCCAGCTGGGCCTTCTTCTGCGCTCGCCTCTGCTTGTTGCGAAGCTTCTTCAGTTCTTTGTCCGTCAGGTTCCCTACACACACACACACACTCAAATATTGACTAACAGCATACCCAAACCTTGCACTTATTGGTTATGCTATTCTTACACATGCTTTGCATTACACGTGTTAAAATACAACTAATCAAACCTCTCTCTCTCTCTCTCTCTCTCTCTCTCTCTCTCTCTCTCACACACACACACACACACATTATTATACAGTTGTTCAGCTACAGCGTACTTTTGGAATATCGTTACCTGTCTCAGCCTGGGACTCCTTGTTGTCGTCAGTGAGTGGGCTGTCGTGGAGACTGAGGTAGATGTGGATGGCGGTGCGGGCGGCCTTGAAGTAGAAGGGGTGCATGCGCAGCACGTCCTCCAGCTTGAGCAGCTCCACGTACGAGCGCAGCGTCATCTTGCGCATGCAGTACGTGTGGAAGTCAAACTGGTCATCCGTGATCTCCACAAAGTGCTGAAATTGGCCAATTAAGAAATTGGCATTTGGCCAAGACATGCAGAGGAAGAATCGAGTACAGGAACGAGTGGAAAGTGAAAAAGTGGTGGAGTGATAAGAGAAAATAGAGAATAGAATTACCAATTTTTTTTCCATGTTTGTAAAACATTTTTATTTACACCCGTCATCGGCATCACTGTGTAACTGTAAAAGTTGGCCAGGTGGCGAACTTATGACTTGGGTCAGGACTCATAAACATACAATCCAACTGTTCTTCACAGGAGAGTGAGCTAAGCTATACTGTATGTGCTAAGATATGTGTGCTGAGAGTGTGCTAAGCTATGTGTGCTGAGTGTGCTAAGCTATGTGTGCTAAGACTGTGCTAATCTATACTGTATGTGCTAAGATTGTGCTAAGCTATACTGTATGTGCTAAGAGTGTGCTAAACTATGTGTGCTGAGAGTGTGCTAAGCTATGTGTGCTAAGACTGTGCTAAGCTATTCTGTATGTGCTAAGCTATTCTGAGACTCACCCTCTCGATCTCATGGCATTTCTTCAGTGCCTCGCCGTACTTGTTCATGTTCTGGTAGGCCAGCGCGCATTCTGTCTGGAACCACATACACTGCATCTCGTTCAAATTCTCCACCGCAGACGTGCCTTCCTGTGGGGTGGATAAAAGAAAAGAAAACAAAGATTAAAAAAAACATAAAATACTAACATGCATAGCATGACATGATACTTTGGTCACAGCATGTAGAGCTTTGGAGCACTGAGTTCACTGAGCTAATCACATAAAAAAACAGAACTATTTGCAAACATTCTTTTAAACACACCGTGACAATTTTAGACCAAAGCTAAATTTCAATGCTACAAATATCAGGCTGTAAAGCTTTTTTGTATTTTAAAAATAGCGGACTGATGCCTCTTGACAAGTGACAAATGTGGCCTGGCAGTCAAACCTGAAAACCCAACTACTCAGATATTTTCCTTTTGGAAATTTTTTTTTTTTGCTGATGTTGAAAAAGACTCTTAACAGGTTCAGCGCCAGCGTTTCATGGTAAACTGAAACTGTCACTTTATCTTTCTCACACAAATGCTGCACACATAAAAACTCTTTCACCAAACACTCAGTGGAACACACACACGCAAACACACACACACACACCCGTGTGAACTTGGAGCACATTTCTTCGGCCTCTTTGATCATGCAAGCCTTCAGCATGTACTTGGCACACTTGGAGTTGATGAAGCGGTCGGCCGTGTCCAGGGCCTGAGCCTCATCCATCCAGTGCGCCGCCTCATGGATGTTACCAGCATGCTGAGACACACAATACAGACAGCAGGGGGTCAAAAGATGTTTACCAAACAACAATGTAAACAAATGTATATGCACAGAACAACTAGAGAAAAAGCTGCAATCAAAAGCAGATCACAAGCAACCAGCAACAGATAAACTGTCGATAAATGTATGGAATAACATAAGAAAACAAACAATACAAAACCGATCTGCAAGTTCTTATCTTGGGACACATAGAGAGACTAGAGTTTGGCCTACCTTGTATATTTTGGCCTTGATGACAAAGAGCTCGATGAGGGTGGGCGTGCTGTCGATGGCGGCGTTGATGTACTCCAGGGCAGTGGCTGGCCGGCTCACGTGGTCAAAGTGCTGCGCCAGGAAGAACTGCACCCACAGGAGCGTGGTGGGGGGCTCCTCTCGACCGTTATCTACCACACACACACACACACACACGCGTCAGATGCTTTAAATATTTATACATTCATACACAAACACAAACAACATTCCCTTAAAGAAAACACACACAGTTTAACACCCACCATTCTGGCTGAACATTCTGCTGGTCTTTAAAGATGTCTCATATCCCACAACCATCTCCTCAATGACTGACACCTGAGACAGACAGACACACAAAAAGTTGTTTTACATTTTGAGATATTTATAGATGTGTGTGTGTGTGTGTGTGTGTGTGTGTGTGTGTGTGTGTGTGTGTGTGTGTGTGTGTGTGTGTGTGTGTGTCTCTTACCTTTTCTTTGTCGTGGTAGAGGGATTTGAGTGTAGTAAAGACTGGAGGACAGCCCTTGCTGAAATTCATTCGGAGATATCTGTCTAGGCACTCACGGAACTTCTCTCCTGATCGATCCACACACACACACACACACACACACACACACACACAAGTTTAGACACATTCATTCACACACAGACAAAACAGCACACTGCTGATGATGACAAAAAGTACAATCCATATTTTCTGTTAAGGCACTACAGAAGTTGTAATAAGGCCGCAAATCAGTTTCACACACATTTGAGGTTTGAAGAAAAAACACTGTCCAAAATAGCATATCACAATAGAGTTTTTTGTATTTATATTATTTATAAAAATGTAGATATTTTGGATTCTGTGGCCTCTCAAAGAGCACAGAGTTTAGTGTCAAGTTCTAATGCATCTGTGGAACATCACTGGCAGCTTAAATTATCACCTGGATTATTTTAAAATTAAAGAATGAATAAAAATTAAAGAAATAAAATGAAAGAAAGCCTTTGCATTACAACCCTACCAGTACACAGATATTTACATTTACATTTACATTTATGCATTTAGCAGACGCTGTTATCCAAAGCGACTTACAAAACAAGGATAACAATCAAGCTACATAACAGAAACCTTAAGGAGCATAGTGCTAGGGGATAGTGCTTCAGTTCATTTTAGTGCTAGGATAGAAGATGTTCTCTGAATAGCTGGGTCTTTAAGAGCTTTTTGAAGGCCTCCAGAGATGTCATTCCACCAGCGTGGGACGACACATGAGAAGAGTCTGGATTGCCTTGGGCGAGGTGCCGGGACTGCCAGTCGACAGTCATTGGAGGACCGGAGTTGTCGGGGGTAGCCTGAGCTTTTATGAGAGCGCTTAGATAAAAAGGGGCAGATCCTCTAGCACTTTGTAAGTCAGCATCAGTGATTTGAATTTGATGCGAGCCGCCTGAGGCAACCAGTGGAGCTCGATTAGCAGAGGGGTGACATGCGTCCTCTTCGGCTGATTGAAGATGAGACGCGCCGCAGCATTTTGGATCATCTGAAGTGGCTTGACGGCACAGGTAGGAAGTCCTGCCAGAAGGGCATTGCAGTAGTCAAGGCGTGAGAGGACCATAGTTTGAACCAGCAACTGGGAGGCTTGTTGAGTTAGGTATGGTCTGATCTTTTTGATATTGAATAGTGCGAAGCGGCAGGCCCGGGCAACAGAAGCAACATGGTCATTGAAGGTTAGCTGGTCGTCAATCATAACACCTAGGTTCCTGGCTACCCGTGAGGGAGCAAGAGACAAGGAGCCAGAGTTGATGCAAATGTTGTGAATAGTTGGTTTAGCTGGGAGGACCAGCAGCTCGGTTTTTGAGAGGTTCAGCTGGAGATGATGGTCTTGCATCCATGCAGAGATGTCAGAGAGGCAATCCGAGATTCACGTTTGGATGGTTGGGTCATCGGGTGAGAATGACAGATAGAGCTGGGTATCATCGGCATAGCAGCGGTAAGAGAAGCCGTGCTGGCGGATGATTTGGCCCAAAGAAGTGGTATAGATGGAGAAAAGAAGGGGGCCCAACACAGATCTTGGGTTACTCCAGTAGCAAGGTGGTAAGGCGCAGAGGTGTGTCCTAGCCAGGACACTTGCTAGCAAGATACGTAGCAAGAAACTTCGCTCATGCCAAAGAATTTGCATTCTTTGCATAGAGTATTGGACTATTTGTATTGTACTATAAATGTGTAGCTTTAGCAATTTTAAGGAGATTTATATTAGCTTGGAAAGTCTAGACAGAAGCATTGAGGCTTCTGGTGCGTAAAGTCGGAAAACCAGAACACATTAAAATCAGATGGTGATTTAATTGGCATTGAAATTCACATTATAATTTGGTCTGGTTACTAGCGTTTATGTTGGTGCTGGTTCCATAATGGTACTGCATTTCAGTACCCAATACTATACACACACACACACACACACACACACACACACACGAGCCATTTCTATTTGTGTACATATACATGCACACCAACACACAAACACACACACACACACACACACACACACAGACATACACACCTGTCAGGAAGTTGAGTGGCAGTCTCCTGGGTACCAGGCCTTTCGGGTATTTCACCCATGCGTCCTCATAAATCTTCAGCTTGTCTTCCGCATTCCCTGTGGAAACAACAGATAGAAAGGAAGCGGGGGCCTTGAGTGCTAGAGCGAGAACAAAAATATGATCTATGCAGAATTAACTCAACAATGATTGCTATGGTGAAGGTTTTTTGTCAATGTTCATCTTGGAACATTGACAAATGGAACATTGTAGGTTAGAAAATTAAGCGTTCCAACTTTTAAGTTAGCTGAACGCTACACACAGCCAACATTGCAGCACACTGATGGCCCAATACGGTGTTATGAAACAAAAATTGGTGTGCAGACTCACACTCTCTCTCTCTCTCTCTCTCTCTCTCTCACACACACACAATCAGTACCAGGATTCATTGCTTTCTCGAGGCCCTGGTAGTAGCTCCAGTTCTCTGGGTTTCTCTCTTGTAGTCTGAAGTAAACCTCTGATGCCTCGTCTGCCCGGTCCAACTTCAGGAGCAACTCCCCTGTAGGTACACACACATAAATAAAACAGAAAAAATCCACCTGGCACCACACCTCTGACATCTTTTGATAAGGATCTGTCTGTCTTACACACACACACACACCTCTGGATTCTTCCACAGCCAGTTTATCACAAATCTGTTTCTCGTAGGTGCTGAGGTGATCCAGTGCCTCTTTAAAGAGCCCCGCCTCCGTTAGGACCTGGTTCTGGTATAGTAGCAACTCACTGTACTCATAATCCACTTTATCCGGAGACGTCTGCAAAACACACACAAACACACACATTAAAAACTCACGCAGCTTCTATGTCAAGACTGACACCATTCTCATATCACAATAAGATGTGTAAAGGCATCTGCACTTTTTTTTTTTTTTACACACATTAAATGACTTAATATCTCGAAATAACATTACAACTCTTCTGAAAACAAAATATAAAATCAACTACCCTGGATGGAAGTTTAACAAAGCACAATTATATTACAGTGTAAAGAGTCAGCCGCATATTTGTCAACAAAGTGCATAATGGTCAACCTTCTTCTCATCACCATCAAACAATAGCCTACTGATATAAAACATGTGCAATGTGCAGACCAAAAAGTGGATAGGACAAATTAGCTATTATCACTAAGTGGATAAGACATAATAATTTACTTTCAGTTTGCTTTCTTATGCCCCGTTAATGATCTTAGGGGCTGGCTTATTACTAATTGATTCACACTGGATTTCTCATGTGAATGCCAATAAAGTAACAATTGATCACACTCTTCGAACATTAGCTAAATTTATAATGTTTTAAAACTGTAAATTTGATTTTTCAGACTTTTATATTTTTTGAAGTGGGGAGCCCAGTTGTTGTGCCTCTTACAAGCTCCTATAGTTTAACAGACACATCAGGGTGAATAAGAGTGAACTAGTTAAAAGCCTCCATCAAAGTGTTTTTGTTTTTCAAAGGTGAATGGCTATTTCAGGGCAAATGTATGTGTGCAAAGGTTGGCCGTTTTGCCAGTCTAGGCAGTTAGATGGGATACCATTTCAGAGCATGTAAATGTGTATATGGGGTTCTATTTTTAGCTGCTCTTTGCCTGAGAGAGAATGTGTTCATGGGTACTGCATGAGTGTGAGTTTCTATGCATAGATAGTGACTGAAGAGGTGTGTGAGAGAAGTGATGAGTTTTGCCAAAGTAAATATCAATGTGTTTTTTCCAGGTGTCTATGTATGACTGGCATACCTGCTGCGTCTTGCGGAACTCCTCCACAATCCTGGAGGCCATCTCGTAGTCCTCCAGAAGGTGGTAAGCAATGGCGTAGCCGATCCATGAAGCCCTCTGGGCCGGTCTCAGCTGCAGCAGCTGGTACCGTGTCTCCTACAACAGACACACACACACACACACACACACACACACACACAGGCAGGGAAGAATGAGAGAAGAAGTACTGTACAAGCAAAATAAGCACCTAAAAATATACCAACATCAAATATTTATCTGGAGAATCATCCAGATTGTTCTAAAACAGGGGCCGGAAACTTTTTGGCAAATTGTGCTAATCACCGGGTCAATTATTATGAACTACACATAATTATAGTCAAATTTCCAACATGAAAATGTGTTGAATCTATTCTAGCTATGCAAAGCAGATGTGTAATTTTTTTAGTGTAATTTTCAAGTAATTAACAAAAACATTCTATGATATCAATTCAATAATTTCATGCATAAAAAGGAGGGCTACAAGCTGACTTGCATAACCACCCGCTTATTTTGGTTTGTGCTTGAGTTTTGTTGTTGTCTGTCACGCTACAGTAACCACATCAAACAACAACACTGCTAGTTCAACAGCAGATGAGACGGACAATGTGTGAAAACAAGAGTTGCCATTTCCGAAGATTCCAAACAATATATGCGGATCTACAACACCAAAATGCTTCAGGACAAAGCATACGCACAAACACATACTCTCACACTTTCTTACCCTGTAACCCTCCAGATCTCTCATCTGGATCTGCAGCAGTGACAGGTCTCGGAGGATCTGCAGGTTGTCTTTGTCCCACTTGAGGGCGTTCCTGTAGCATTTGATGGCCTCGTCATACTTCTTGTCCGAGCGCTGGAGAAGGCCGTACACGTGCCAGCCTGGGACAGTGCCGTCAAGGAAACACAATCACCATGTCTACATCCTAGCATGCCCCCTCACACACACACACACACACACACACACATCAACACATCTGAGATTCACTATTAATTCTTGCCCACTCTGCACTACCACAAGTTCTGAAGGATACAGACATGACTCTTCAAGTCATTGCGAAGGCCTCGTCTGACAAGATCATATGCTTCCTCCTTCTTTCCCAGACAATTGAGAGTAAGCCCTTTCATTGCCAAGGTTTCTGTGGAGACCAGATGGAGTAGGAGAGAGACCCATAGACAGACAGACGGATAGACAGAAAGAGGGATGATTAAAAGCAGAACAAAACATTGACATTTCGGTGAAGGATGTTGGACAGGCCAACTATTGCTATGCAAATTGAACCCATAGCCTTACCTCCATGCTCTGCAAACTTTGGATTGGATAAGATCTGTTTGCAGAATTTGAGTCCGTTCCTGTACTGCTTGTGCTCGTAGCATCTCTACAATGAAGTCAAAACTATCATAATGAGACAAACCTTTCCTGTGTGATAAAAGTCAGTTTAAGTCTATATGCATCCATGCAATTAAAGCGTAGTTCTAAAGCAACAAAATGACAAAAAAATACACAATAAGGTGCCAACTCAAATTCTCAAATAACAAGGGTAACACCAATAGAAAGCATACAGGTGACTTGTGTATAGAGCTGGCATTCAGAGAGCCATGTGGAAAAGCACTTGGAGTCTATATTTGTATGAGAGATGCATGCAGAGCACTTGTAGTGGCGCTGGGAGTCGATATCAATAACATGCAATGTGATTCAAAGAGTAGTGAGACAGAAAGTACAGAAACAAAGTACTGACAGAGAGTACTATCAATTACTGCAGCAGTGCTTGTATTTGCAATGTGTCCTTTCCCTCTGGTCTCTCCCAGAAAACATACCATACCATGTCCAACAATGTTGAGGCTACATAATGTTGAAAGACCGGATGGTGTTCAAGTGTTGACAACATCATACACCCGCATGGGCAGGCAATATTGGGCCTGCCAAACTCTAGCAACAAGACTAATGTGCTGGAATGTCCCTACGAATAGTGAGCCCATAGTGTCTGTGAGAACACTGTGTATGGCACACAAGACTGCAATGCACCTCTGGCCAGCCAAGTGTCAAGATAAGAACACAAGTTTATCCAGGTGGCTTGGCTCTAATGGCTACATCCTTAGAATAACTTCCAAGATAAGTCACATGGTCTACCAAAACACTACTCCGTTTGCCAGTATTTACCATATATTAATTATGAATATGGTCTCTAACGCTGCAGTTTGCTGGCATTCTAGGAAGTACTGGCAATCATTTTAGAGATAGGTTAGGTTGGACAAAAGGATTTAGATATGTATCTACAGTCATCTCTTCAACGAGATCAAGAAATCGCTTTGCTTAAACGTTTACAAACCAGCGGGTGGCACTGATGGATGATCGATCCAGTCCATCATGCAAACATTCTTTGTCGAATTAACTTCATGTCCTCGAGTGACGGCGAAAACACAAGGCATGACAGAACAGCGGAATATGTGCGCTAGCTGCATAAGGTCACGCTACGTTAACGTTAGCTTGCCTCTACTTTTTAACTTTGTTCACAGAGAAAAGCTTATGTCAATCCTTTAATCCATGTCATTTTCAACACCGGTTGTTTCAGTGTTAACTAAATGAAATAAAACTTAGTCTTAGGACCAGTTACACGATTACCATTTAACGTTATTTCCACTTAGTTTGATAAAGCAGCAGCCTACAAAGTTTACACTATGTCGGTTCACAGTTATGATCAACTGTGTTTGCTGTTGACGGATCATTAACAAATAGTTGACCGCATTTCAACAGATGAACATATTAGTTGCAAATGCAAAGAAAGTCCCCAAGCCATTCAAGTCTTGATCAACTTGAGGCTGGTTAGCATGACATTTACCTATAGCTAATGTTAATGTTAATGCACAGAAATGTCAATCAGCACAACAGTGTGCAGAGTGGTTTTAGGGCTAGCTACCTTTCCTACCTACTTGGGTATAAATAAAGTTCGCTTAATCAGTGTTTAGGGTGGTGATATACTATGAGCCCTGTTCCTTGCCGTGCCAGAAAACGTAGGCTATGTAGGTATGTTATTTGGCCAGAGAACTCAAAATAGCGATTGACACATGCAGCTAACCAACTTAGCGATAGCTTGCTAAGTTCCCATCGTACTGAGCTAACGTTAGTTTGTAAACCACTCACCAATATTCTCTTAAAGAGAGCGTTCTCTTTAGGCGGCAGTGTGATCGAGGGCATTGTTGAAATATTGCTTGCCAAAGCAGTACACGTTATGAATTTAACACATCAATCAAGATCGCAAGACCCAATTTATGTATCTCCTTTCAGGCTGTTCCTTGAGTACAGGGCACGGACTAGTATCTCTCTCGCACAGGATCCAGTGCCTCACGTGGTGACAGGAGGCCCCCTTTAGATCCAAGATGTCTGCTCACCTTCTCCTCCGGGTCAAAGTATTCAAAGCGCATGCGTGACTCAATATTTAGCATAAAACAGAGATTAACCCTCAAATAATAATAAAAAAAAAAAGTCCTGCGGTGTTTAAAATATTTGTTGGTCTATTTTATTGTATCCATGGGACTAAAATATGCCCTAGTATCATGTCTTTCCCATACAGTCTATGGTCTTTCCATTTTCTTTAGTACTAGCAGATAACTAGTCAACGGGCTGTGGTACTAGCTACACCCATCCGTTGCTCTGTGTTTTTTACCAGTACGTCGAATCGATTACAGATCAATTGAGCGACGTTTCTGCTGCCTGCTAAGTGTGAGAACATGTCTTTGACTCGGCTGTTTTTACGGGCAGCGACAGTCAGTAGAAGTAAGTTCAATTTTCAAAGTTGTCTTAATATTAAATACACTAGAAAAAAAACAACCTTTTCTGGAAAGTTGTTTGTTGACATTTTTATATTGTCCTCGGTGCTGACCTTTACTTAGCATGACTGCTAACGTTACCAGTTATCCGGTAACGTTTTTTTTTAGGTTTATCCAACGTAGAGTAGGGCTTTAGTATTGAATCATACTACTATGCTTCTGTTGATTTTATTAACCACTTAATGACAGAATATAAAACCTTCAGGTTCGCTGGTGAGAATACACGATAATAACCCTTGCTAACACGAAGCTAGCACGAAGAACATGACAAATACATGTGAGCTAACGTTTAGTGTACAGTTTAAATCCTTGGAGGTTGCAACATCTACCCCTGTCAGTTAGTGTTTATAGGAATACAAGGATGAAATAGGTCCTAGGTCACAAAACTACGATAAGGGATTAACCCGGGATATCTTGGTTATACTGATTTATCTTTGGTTAATTCAGGTAGGATAACGTCCGTCTTAATCGCTTATCCTAGTTTTGTGCACTAGACCCCTGGTCTAAAATAGGATAAAATGATGGTGATGGTCTGATCGGTTAAACACATTTCTCGTCAATGATTATAAATCAATATGGCATGATTTCGTCTTGGTTTAGGCTGTAACGTTATACGACTTGAAATGAGTTGGTAGGCCTAATTCTGGAAATTCTTTCGGCTTCTCATCTTATTGTTACGTTAGGCTCCGTGACAGGGATGGATAGGCAAAATGAGACCGAAACTTTTAATGAATGGTTCGCATTTACCTACTGAAACGTGTTTCAATCATAGCCTAAATGGATTACAAATCTTGCAGCAACTAACGATAGTAAACTTGTATTCAAATTACCAAGCACGACAGCACACAATCTCCCAGCCTTGTGCGTGGCATTGTGAGATTTCAGTTTGGACATGCAATGCGGAATTGGAGGAAAGACGTTAGGCTACATCATGTTTACCTCTTTCAAAAGGGATTGGTAGGCGACTAGGTGACAAAATTATAAATATCCCTCATACTCTTCCTATTCATTCGATTTTGTTGTAAAAATATAACCCGATGAAAATGGCTTGAAAGCGCGTTTGTCATTTTCACATTTTGAGCGCATCAATCTTGGGAGTAGACTGTGGAGCTTTTTGATTTGACATTACGCATTGTCAGACATGGTGAAAGCAGAGACGGTTGAGTTCTAAAAGATCTTTGGTGAAAGTACACAAACACACACACAGATGAGCACCGTCACTTGTTTAATGCTGAAAACAAACTGAGCTATTTATTCTGTCTGTTGCAGCTGTTACTAGATCTGCCTTCACATCCTCTAAACCAGACACAGCAAATCCCAACTGGGTTCGAGTTGGACTTGCCTTTGGAAGTGCTGGGGTCCTATGGGGCTTGGTAATGATCCTAATGATCAATATTGAGTGTTATGGCTGTAATTGACAGCACAATATATCCACTGTAACATTACAAATACACTGCCTTTGCTCCCTCCCTCTCTTCTTTTAAAGCTTTTCAGCCAACACAGTGTGGATGTGCAGGAGTACAAAGCTAGCCAGGGGGTTGAATGACATGTAAGTCCATAATGATACTCTAATTACACAGCACAGCTCATCACTTCTAAGCACACTTCTTTGAGTGGAATGCTATATCTGCTGACCTGGGGTGTGTTTCCCAAAACCTCTTGCCATGGCAAT
Source organism: Limnothrissa miodon (assembly GCA_017657215.1). Lineage (NCBI taxonomy): Eukaryota > Metazoa > Chordata > Actinopteri > Clupeiformes > Clupeidae > Limnothrissa > Limnothrissa miodon. The sequence goes on along the minus strand of JAGFZM010000574.1, from coordinate 82,841 downwards.
GGAAAACTGCATTACGGGGTATTCACACTAGGAAAGTGTGTTGGTTTGCCCCAGACCAAAATGCAAGGTTTACTTTTTTGACATGGTCTACTTGTGAAAAATGCACCGTACCGTGCAATGACCTCACAAATGTTTTGGACTGACACCCCTCTAAAGTGTGGGATATCACCTTTGATTCCTAATTAGGTGTGTTTAAATAAACTTGGATTATCCCCTTCGACCCCACATGTACCAAGGGCTCTCTAACAAGGGGAGACTCAGTGCAGTATGTAACAAAATAGACTTTATATATGAACAACTCTATGCACAATGCTGAAATGTAGGACAGTAAACCAGTAGCCTACTTTCTTATTTTGTGTGTTACATGATGTGTCCAGTCTCATTTGGATATTTAAAAAGTCTACACTCAAGAGAGATTACCTACTCCTGGGTTAGCACGTTCTCCCAAAACATCACAACAAATGTGCCCAATGGAGGCTAATGCCACCAAGCTTGTTCAAAGAGCATGAGGTGTGAGCATTCTTTTCCCTGTCTGCTTCCTTCATCCATGTTGATTTCTTCATGTTCTCAAATTGAAAATCTAGTCCATAGACTTACTGTGTAGAAATAAAATAGACTACTTATGAAGAACAAAGAAATTGTATTTAACGCTTTGTTCCGAGCAGCAAAAAATCTATTTCATTTATTCAAGTACTTTCAGAATGCAGAGCAGTAATCTGGCAGTAGGTGTAGTATTTGCTTCTCGCAACACCAGGGTCAAGTTCAAGATACATGTTTCTTTCTTTTTCAGGCATAGTTGAGCATGTCTTTACTTGCCATTTGTTTTGTGTACTTTCTCCAGGCCTGATTGAATGCATACAAATATGAAGTTTACTTTTTTATGTTGTGTGATTTTGATACACATGCATGCTGACAGAGTGACTTGTCTGACACATGCACTAAACAAAACAAACAAACACACAAAAAAAACCTGTTGCAAAGTGGTGTAGTAGGTTTCTGCAAAACACTTTCCATGTAAACCATAGCAAACCGGTTAATTGGCTGAAATTGCTTCAGGAGCCACTATATATTTTAGTGTTAGTTGTTCATGCTGAGACTCAAAGGGGAAGTAAGATGTTTTTGTGACCACAAAAAAGCCCTGGATGTAACTCAGAAAATGTGTCGATATTGTTCACAATGTTCTCTTTTCTTTTTTGTCAACAGCACGTGATATGGAAACATCTGGTGATTGTAAATGTTCCATGATTTTGGTGAACTCCTGAGTGGCCCTTCCCCTTAACTGTATATTCTGTTGATGTCAAATTATGAATTACTTTCATTAAAGTGTATAATAAAGACATTTATGTAATAATATCTATTGCCTTAAGATATATTATTGGTGAAATCTAATCTGAAACTGAGCTTGCAGTCGGACCCACACAAGCAAAATGGCAATACATATATAGGGCAACATAAAATACTGTGTATAGTTTCAAGTGGTAGCAGCGGAGGAATTGCCTACAGTGGAAACATGTCCAGAAGCCTTTGGACTGAATTTTTGAACATAGAAGTGATCCTTAACTGTAAACAGTTTACTGTAACGTGTGGTTTGGCTTGCAAGCTTTGGGGTGACCATTCCAGGGGGATCAGGGGTGTCTTGCCAGATTCAGCCAATATAACCTCTTCTCCCAATATAATCACATCATTCCAGGTAATAAAATTATTAAGCATCTATTTATTTGACCCTTTAATCTTTAAGCATAAAGTGATGCCCTTGTGCAAGCCTCATGAGTTCAGTAACAAGTTGTGTGATAAATGGAACTCCTGTTTTATTTCAGAGAATCTCTGCTTTCATTTTATGTCAGGTTCCAGTTTCCTTCATAATTACTTCAAGTTGTACCTTAAGTCATTCTTTCATCACTCTCTTAGATATCTTAATCCAACTATTTGTTTTGGTATCTTCTCCAGAATAATGTGGATGGCATGTAGTAATATAAAGGCTGGAGAAATCTGAGCGTAGCCATTCAGTATGCACTCTAAAGTTTTGGGTGGAAGTAGGAAGCTACCAATTTTATCACTTTGATATTGCCACAACACCAGTTGGCATCTTCTGGAAGTGATGATAAGACTGGCTCTGATTTGAGGGGTTATTCTTATGAGATTATTGTGATGGGACTGCACACTAATTCTGATGTATTAGCTAATATGGATAAAAGCCCTCTTTTGGGTTTTAAACATATTAAACATATAAAAATATACACATCTGGACGATCAGACTCTGATACAGATACGAATATGCGTCTAAACACACACCACAGAAATATATATATATAAAAAAATCATTCTTAAATAGTTTACCTTCCTATTCAAATCCTTCACTTACCTGTACTGTAGACAAAAAAAGTCATGATTTCACTAGACCGTGACGTCAAGGGAGGAAGTCTTGACAAGAGGCGTACGTCATGAAGCAA
>JAGFZM010000574.1:53902-80381 GCA_017657215.1 Limnothrissa miodon | reverse complement strand
ACCACTGTCTCACCTAAACAGAAATGGTAAGTTTACTAAGTTGTAGAATATCCAGTATTACCATGCTTCAGATGTTTGGCCACCTTATGTTGGCATTTAGCAACGTGAAATGAGTATAACCCAACCCCCTTGTTTAATTGGGGAATGCCGAGGGAGACCTGCTTGGCTAAAACCTTGAAAGAACACGATGTACTTTCTGAATTTGAAAGACCTACATAGTTACATAGGCGTCCGAGCAAAGCTATTTTGGAAAGATGGCACCCATTTGGCGTTAAGGGGAGATGAAGGTCAGACTAGATTTTTTTCTATCATGCTGCAGAGGGATTATTTATTTGGTTTGAAATAGTCAACCCAACTGACAATAATATTACGCAATGATTTTGCCTAAACGTGGCATAGGCTACTGTTGAACAAGTGTGCGCTGGTTGCGTGTAATTTTCAAGTGTACAATTAATTTTACACACCAACAATTCCAGTAATTGCTTCTAGATGGATTTTGGCTATCGGATTTGTATCAAAGAATGTCCAAAATGCTGTACCAGATTGTTTCTTTTTGCTTGGCCTACTGCAATGTTGCCTCAGACAAACTTCTAAACGTTACATTTTACCAAAATATGAGCGATGACACGAGATCACACGACTTCAAGCAATTATACCATATCGTCTTGTTTGACGGGATTTGAAAAAAAATGTCTCTGATTTTAAGTTTTTCAGGTGTACTTCTGATATGTGACCTTCATTGGATCAAGGGTGCTAGGGAAATATGGTTCATGCATAGGCTCACGTGGTGTACCCGTGTGACGTCTAGCTCCAATGTATAGCTGACCATAGGGCACACGCGACATGAGAACTGTCCATAGCCATTATCCAACCCCCGTGAACTTTGCGCGCGTGCATGCGTGTCGCTCTTGAGGTTGCAAAACTAGAAAATGGCTGATCTTAAACCATTACAGCGTTATCGTTTTAAATGCGGATTATACTCTTTGTCTCAATGTCACACGCTGCAGTTACACTTGCCTTAGCAGGGTTGAGGACTTGGTTACAATGTATATCCACCGGGCCACGTTGCATGCATTGAATGTCGTCGATGAGATATACTATACTAGATACCAAATAAGTTTGTATGTAGCCAAGCAGTGTACATCAAACAAAGTCACATGATGTACTTTTTACGGTCGTCGAGATCTCCCTTTAACATTTGCTCAACGCTTACTTGATAAGAATCATTGGTACCTTTGGATAGACGTAAACCATAATGTGCCGTTGTATCTGCCTGCTGGCCTAGAGGTTGCACAGAGGTGGCCCAGGTCGAGGCTAGAAGGGTCTCTAAGTTGTGTTTGGTGTTTAGCTGATTAGAATGTGCATGCGTGACCAACCCTAACTTGCTGGTTTGGTGGAGTGAGTGGTGTGTTCGCTGGACTACTGGCAGAAGGTCAAGATAATTCTGACCTTCTCTGTCCTGTGAAAGTAAAAGTACACCTTGGCTTAAGTACAAGTCTGTTTATAACATGCATCTTTCAACAAACTTCTAATCAGAACAACAAAAAAAGCCTGGGACAAAAAGTCAGATTGGAAAAAAGTGTTTACATCACATATACAGATTTAAGAGAAATTGTTATTGGTACTAGTCAGCTACCCCAAAATTAGTTGCAGTCATTCTGTCAAATCCATCAACCACCCAATTTGATTTCATGTGGTACTTGTACCTATTACTCAGAAAATATAGTAGAAATCAAATTCAATATTCCCAAAACACTAGAAAGTGTTGTAGTGACTTTTTTTACTTGGTTATTATATATCCCTGTCCACACTTAGGCTAATCTTTTCTGCACCCTCTTTCTTCTAAGTAGCTACCCTTTGACTCCTGAGACAGATTAGCAGATTAGCTGGTATAAATAACACGGTAGTGTCTACAACTCATTTATCACCCCGGGTCCCAAGTGACAGGATTAACTTTGTGGGAATATGGGAGAAAGCTAATGCTTTAGTCATGACCAGGGAATTGTGTTGTATTTAATTGGGTTTTGCAAAGTTATCCTGTGAGTGGGAGTTTTGTCTGTCCAAATGTAATCTTGTAGGCCACTGCTCCTGTATGTGATGATCTGTTAGGTCTACTTAGGCAGTAGGCCTATTATGTGAAGTACTAATGCCAATCATTGTGCACAAAAATGTCAAGATTTCTGCACCACATTGTGAGCTGCCACTGTGCATTCTCACATTCTGATTTGATGAATTGGAGAGTTGTAAGAATAACCCCCCTTTGTTTGGCAAGAAGGAGCTATTGTCACACAGCCAAGGAATGGTGTAAACAAAACATTTGGCTCAAGCAATGCTCCACTGATGTAATAACACTTTCTTTAGAGGTGGACGGCTTCTACACATAGATCCTCTGTCTAGGTGCTACAGTTGTAACCTACATGCAGATAAGAAAATTACACATTGTCCCTATTGTCCCTGTATGGTCCCATCTTTAAATCATTTTTGATCTTCTATATATTTGAAACACTAGAAGGTTTTACAATGCTTTTGAAGAGTTTCAATGAGATGTGTGTTTTCAGAAGCAAAAAAAAACAAGATAAGCTCTGACAGGCATATTTCTGGACACTTAAACCCATCTCTATCAATCCAATCAGGTTAGATCCAGTATCCCCTGCGAAGGGTAAAAGCCTATCAAACACTGGTTCAGTAGTCTTCTTGTTTTTGGAGCCCAATGATTGATACCTGTGCCAGTCTTTTTAAAGACAGCAGGGGCTCTGGTAGTTAATAAAAGCTTATTTGTGGTCTGAAAAAAAATGGGTTAATCCCAATAATTTACTGTTAATGGATAATGATTATTACTATAATTTGGCAAGCTGTGCAAAGATATCCCCATATGGTGGTCAGTAGCAGGGTCTGTGACTGCACATAATATTGAATACGGTGATGTGCTTTAATTGGCATTGCAGCTTGTATTCTGTCACTTGTTTATGAATTGTGTGTTGGGACACTCAAACAGTCCTCGCTCTACTTGGCACTGGTTGTTTAGAAGGCGATAACAGCTGTGTGGTCTTTCCTCAGATGTTTATTGGTTTATGTTGATAACCATCTGACTCCTCTGTGTGTGTGTGTGTGTTCATTCATACTGTGCACTGGCTTTTGTTTACACACTCTCTTTATCTCTCCCTCTCCCTCACAGTCCCTCGAAGGACCATGTCATCAGTCCCTGGTGGCTCTGGCGAGAACATCATGTATGTTGTGCTGTGTAGTGGTGCTTTTGCCGCTGCCGGTGCCTATGTAAGTAAACTTCATTGTACTTCAAGATATCTTTCCAAAACCTTCCTCTCAAGTTGCTCACTCTTGTAAATGCTGCTGTCTAAAGGTTTCTCTCTTCCTTCCATCTCTTCAGGCTTACTCGACTGTAGTAACAGACCATGACAGGTTTCAGGACCGCATGAATAACATTCATGACCGACCCAAGACTGAATGGAAGCCCAAACCATGGCCACCCAAGAGTAAGTCCTGTCTAGGTGCCCTTGAGTTTGTTTTAATGTCCCCTCCCATGACCATGACCATATCCACAACCCTGCCAGGCACTTTTAAAGGCTATGATTGTGTCAGGGACAGCGTCCCTACATACCTTATCGATTCTACAAACTGCTTCCCCTACATTCTTTATCGGATGGCTCATGCTTGCTTTTCTGTCAGGTCACCTGCCAGCAGCTAACTCACCATGCCACCTTAATCTGACCTGCCCCTCTGCACCTATAGGGCATGAACTTGATGGCCTGAGGGGTGGGGTGGGGGGTTTCTGGGAAGGGCTTGATGTACCGGTTAATCCTGTGCTTACAGGCATCTCTGTATGGATGGGTTTCAAACACGTTCTGATCCCTGACCTTGTACGTCCCGATTCCTGACCCCACCTAGCTCATTTGTGGCACACACGTGTTAACGCACTCTCATGTGCCCAGGGCTAAATGTGTGTACGTGTGTCCTCACACAAAACACATTTGCAGGGTCCGACCTGCACACACATTGGCCAGTCACACGCTTGCTCTCCTTAGCTGTGTACCAATATAAGAGGCTTGTTTTATGCGTGTGTGCTTGGATCTGTATTTCTCATTTGCACTACAGCCTAAGGGCTTCCCCGCTGAGCTTCCTGCTTTAGCTTTATCAGGTTTTATAGCTCAGCAGGAGACAATACAGGTCACCTTAATAGGCTGTTTTATTGGTCATCAGCACCTCTTCTCTCCGTTGCCTAGACTTTACTTTCACACACACTCGCACACACACACACACGCACCCACTCTCTGGACATTGCTACAATACAGGGATGTCATCTTGGTGTCATCTGTTTCTAGCAGGAGTGTAGGGCTGTTCACCAGCGTGTGTGGCCACTCCCTCTTCACAAACCATTGAACTGGAAAGCGATCTCTTTTTTTTTTTTTTGCACTTGCAGTGCTGTTCAGTGAAGTGAAACTAATTTGTTCATAAGACAGGTTTAGTATACTGTTAATGAGGGAATCACTGTTCATATGGTTGAAATTAGTTGACCAAATAAAAATAATTGCTTCCGAGAACCCATCGTACCATCAAAATTTATAATGGTCTCATCCGTTATTCAGAATCTACTGCTGACTCTTTGCCACTGAGGACTCCCTTTTCTTCGGGCACTCATCCCCTTGTGTTCATGATGTAATCTCTATTGGTCAGTAGAGCTTAGGCCAGTCAGCTGTCAGCACCAGGCACGTCACACCCGGTCAGTGGTGTGGTGGCCACTGCCAAAGTTTACTTCCGATTGTAAAGGGGAAAAGCCAGTGCCAGCTACTGTACTGACACACGCTCACACACACACACACACACACACACACACATGCACACACACACTCACAATCAGGTAGGTGGAAGTAACTTGTCAAAAAAGCAGTAGTGTTGGTCACATGCATGGCCACCCAGTAAAGATGTAGGAGGTTGCATTTTGTGAGACATTCATTCTTTATAATGGATGAAGTGGGGGAGTTCCTTTGTGAACCTGAAGAACTCTTTAGATTATGACTTTAAAAAACACCATTTTCACCACAAAAAAGCATTAAGCACACTGTCACTTAGTGTTACCTTTTAACACCATTCTAACCATTTAACACACTGTCAGTGAGTGTGAGTATGTGAGTTGTGTGGTTAAACTGCATAAATTTGATGCTTTATTCAGCATTGGAGTGTGTTTTATCAGTAAGGCTTCACTTGTAGGATATTTGCCAAGTTGGCTAGCTAACTAAAGATATCCACATCTACAAAATTGGGTCTTTTAAGAACAGTTTGTTTAGCAGCTTGAAGGCATTTTCTTCCTCAGAGGATGATTACAAAATCATTACTGATTAATGATTACTCTCTCTGAGTACTGATTAGACCTCTCGTCTCTAACAACTCCTTTTTAAAATGAAATGTTGGTGATGGAAATTCTTAGTCAAATGGCAAATGTCCTCGTGGATTGGATGCAACTCTCCGGCTCTGCCTTATGTAGTGCTCTAGTAATACTATTTTTGTCCTGCCCTGACCTTATGCCTACTTACCACCTACAGCTGCTGTCACCTCTGACTCTACTAAAATACTGCATGCAAAACACAGTGGCAGGTTCTAACACCGGTGTAGATTTTTAAGCTGTTACCAGATTCTATAGAAGAAGAAAAGTCATAAAAAGTTTTTCCTATTTGTCTCTACCACGTTCACCAGCTTGATTAGGTTGTTGTACGTATTTCTTACAGGAAACTATTTAGTTCTTATAAAACTGCACAAAGTATTCTTTTTAGCTCTGAGTGGGTCTTCAGTTGGTTCTGTTGATTTTGAAGATTTAGAAGCTTCATTGAACCTTACCTTCTATCTCACACATTTAAACATGGTGCCAGTGACCTGTTCTGATCATTAGAGACCATAAAGAATTATTTATCCCCTAAAAGCAGAAAATTACTAGTAGTTTTTAAGGGAGTGTGATATTCTATGGTGTTAAAATGCCTACACAACTTTGTGAGTATTTTGTTGATGTTCCCATACGCTACATACAGATATTTTTCACTGAAAGACAATGTGTATTTACTAAAAAAGTCTAGATGGGTCAGTGATAAATACTGTGTCTTGTAAGAAATTAGTGTTAAAAGTGGTTAAACCCTTGTTTTACACTCCACATTGCATGCACCACATGCAACTTTTTCTTCATCACTCATTTTAACCTACCACTCTTAAATAGGCTATCCCTGTTAAATATCCTACACTATGAACCCATCGACTCCCCTATGTTCTCTCAATCTCTCCTGCCTCCTCTCAACTCCCCTTGCCTTCCCTTCCAGTGTATACCAAAATAGGACAATGATTTCTCTCTCTGGTCAGTCAATGGACAAATGGCCTTGTTGGTGCTCTGATGTGTTTAGTATGCACTATTGGGTTGTGTGGATTATGAGTCTTTCTTGTCTTTTGACTAACCTCAAACTTTTTTGTTAAGAAAGAAAAAAAACACAAATTGCCAGGATAGTTTTGCTAACTTTGTCTCTGTTTTGACTCTTTCCAGTGATATAACTTATACTGGGCTGCAGACAACCTCGGCCCAATAGTCAAGAGTCAGGATTGTATGGATCATCGCTACTACTGCTACTGCTAATGTCACAATGAGTCCTGCTCTACAAGTAAAATTATACGACTCAACATAGTGTTTTGGACCTTTTACGTGTTTACCCAAGAATTGGACACTGAAATCCAAATTGAATGGACTTTTGTTTACTTTCTGTACAGTATTTATAAACCAATGATGTGTCGAATTTTTTTTTTTTTGAGTGTAACTTATTAAACAAACACGCACAAGGAAGCACCTGGGTTGTGTGTCTGTTACTCTTCCGAACTCATTGATAGCCTTAAACGCATGGTAAAGCCAACTTTAAAAAAAAAAGTTTTAGTATTCTGTTTTCTTTCCCTCCCTCCTCTCTCCCCCTTCCTATTTGCCCTCACTCCTTCACTCCTCTCCTGTCCTCCCTCCTTCTCTTTGGCTTGCATGTAATTTGCTGTGGTCTTTGTGACCTGTAGTTGTGTGGCTTTGCCATTTTTTTTTCTCCACAGGCAATGACTGGTAAGGACCTTTTGTGTGTGTGTGTGTGCATGTGTCAGAGATGACTGAGACACTTTGTAGTGAAGGATGCACTCCTAATTAGTGAAAATGGAGGTAAAGAAAGCTGGATCAGATCTGCACTAAAACAAAGAGTACATATCCAACCTAGGGAATGCAGAACTGGACGTCAGATGGCATCTAGTCCATGTCATGCTGGGGAAAAAATCAGTAGGGATTCATCAACAGAACAGGGTTAAAAAAACTGTTAGTGGCAATAGAGCAGTCCAGGTGAGCAAGAGTATGTGTGTTTCAATTACTGATTTAATTTTTCTCTCCTTTATATTTTTTTCCTTGCCCTTCTCTCCCGGGCTCTGATCATCTTCTTTGGCCAGGTGGTGATGAAGAGGAGGAAGGGGAGGCAGCTGAGGAGGAAGGGGAGGCCGCTGAGGAGGCCGCCGAGGAGGCCGCCGAGGAGGCTGGAGAAGAGGCTGGAGAAGAGGCAGCTGAAGCTGGGGAGGAGGCTGTTGCAGAGGAGGCAGCCGAAGTTGCTGAGGTTGCAGCAGAACCGGTTGCCGCCGAGGAGGAAGCTGGGCCTGTAGAGGCCGCAGTGGAGGCAGTCGCAGAGGCTGTCGCAGAGGTTGCGGAGGTCATCGCTGAGACGGCGGAGGTGGTTGCGGAGGCTGCCGAGGAGGTGGCTGCAGTGGCTGAAGAGGTGGAGAAGGTGGCCCATGAAGTGGAGGCGGCGGCAGAGGCGGCGGCTGCGCCTGAGAGTGTGGAGGCAGCACTGGCCGAGGCCATGGAGGAGCCGGCAGCTGCGGAGAGCAACGGTACGGCCACCTCCGAGGAGTAAGAGGCCATTTAGGCCTGAGGGTACACACACACACACACACACACACACAACCTGTTCACTCTTGTCAAACATACACTTTTACATTGTCTCACTTCTCCCAAAACACACAAACACCCTATTCAGGCATCTATTCACCCTTACTCAATGCACAAACACACACACACACACACACACACACACTCACTTATTGCCAGTTGAGTACCAAGGTGAAGAGTAAACCAACCCATCTTATCCTACCCTTGTCAGACAGGGATGATCTATACTACAGTGTCCCCTGTGATCCCCTGTACATGAATTTATGCTTCAGTCAAAACCCATCTCCAATTACAATCCCTTCTACTAGATTAATTTTCCCCCAATGGTAGCAGTTTTCAGGATCGAACCACTTTTCTATACGCACTGTTGTGTAGATGGTATTTATTTGAACAACTTACTTGTTTTAAAGAGCGGAATGTACCTCTGTGTGAACGAGTGGTTTCCTTTTTTCTGCCCATGCTACCTTAAAATCGTTTTTCCTCATTGTAGATGCTTTGTGTGTTGTATAGATTTTTGGGTTATATCTTTTGCTAACTATGGTCAGGCACTGTAAGGCCAGTTGTGAATATATTATATGAGGATATATATCCTTGAGAACTTTTGAGATTAAAGAACGGCTTTTGCAGATGTCTCTTCTTAGATGTCTAGAGCTGGATTCCCTTGCCAGCAGAGGTGTTGGAATGAACCATTAACATCTGTGTTTCAATAATGTCCATGATGTCATCAGCACGAGACAAGCCGTTCTACCACTCAGTGTGCAGTATTTTGGTGAAGATGGCATGTCTTTCTTGTGACCAAACCAATGGAACAGACTCTCCTGCCTTTCTCCTCTCACTCTCCATCTTTCCTCTGTTTTTATTTTAATTCTTTCAGACTGACACACCACTAAACCTCACTCTGTTTACAAACTCTTACCAAGTCCGCCTAGGAATGACCTTTTACCTGTGACTTTCCTTTTGCCCATCGCAAGGATCAAGGCCACTCTCCCAACCACAAAACAGCTTGACAAGAGAACTGAAATATGCTCTTTATCTTGAGTAGCTTTCTTCTGTCATCAGTTGTAACCATAAAAAATCCAGTATGTTTATTTGGGGTTAATTAATGATTTGTTTTTTCTTTTCATTTTTTTTTCTTTTGAAACAACTTGTGCTCTTCTGCCAGATATCACTGAGTTGCCACACGCCAATGGAATGTGAATGTTAGGGTCTAATAAGATGAAGGGTCAAATACTGCGGCTATGCACTGGCTGCTCTTAACTCCAACCATCCTCAGTAACATGTGCAGCCTGTGCTACTGTAACTTGTGGTATTCATCTCTGATTACTCTCTACTGTATTAGAACTGCAAGGAATTCTAGATGTTTTAATGGGAAAAGCTAGTAACCATTAAACCATTGTGTGCTCCATTCAAGCTGCTCATTTAACTGGATCAATCAGTAGTGAAATGAATAAAACTGGACAAGGGAATTTCAAGCCATTGAATAAAAGTATTGAGAACTCCAGAACGTATCCTTCGTGTTTAATTTCTCATGATTGGGTTTGCCTCTGCTAACACTGCTGTGTCCATCAAAACATATAAGGCCTTAGCATTTGCTTCATTAATCATGAAGGCCAAGGTGTCTTCTGCTACTAAAACGCCAAACAAACTCTTACATTTTAACAGCTGCACAACTGTGTCCCATCATATGGCAATCTTGTGTGCCCTGCACACCACAGAAAGTGCATTTATTTGTTTGTTTATTTATTTGTTTTTTTATTTATTTATTTATCTACTTTCAGGATTTCATTTGAAAGTGTTTTGTGGGTGTCATTTTGGTGTGCGCATTTCTTTGTGATATTTGGCAGGAAGGCCTGAGTCACGATTCTGCATGGGTTCTAGGAATGTCCATTTATATTTTGTCTGTGTCACAAATGCAACAACAGGTTAGTTTCCAACTCAGAACTATTATTTTGGATTAGGTCTACATCATAAAAACGTTGAAGCATTTATCCTTTAGAAACATTTCTACCCCTCTTGTCTCTCTTTTTTTATTTATTTTTTTTTTCACTTTATATTACTAATTTAGGTTTAACTCAAACAGTCCCATGAAAAACTCAACATATGTTTCTTTTCTGGTCACCTGCTCTCCCTTTTATAACCCATCACCATATTTCCCTTTTTTTCCCTTTTTCCATTTTAATTCTGTTTTAAAGTTGTCCACTTTTAAAGAGAAGAATTGTGCAGTAGTGTGTGTGTGTGTGTGTATAGAACTGATATTTTCACATGGTTACTACTTCTTAAGACATGACATTTTAGGTTGCGCACTCTACCCAAACCAATGGAATGTCACTGCACACCATTGTTGTTTACTAATTTATGTAAACACGCTTTCTTGCATGTTTTACATTTTTTTTTAAATCACCTACATTCAAGCCCATATTTCAAGTAAAGGTTAAAAGGGTGATTTTCCCAAGGAAGACCTTTTTTATATGGTGGTATTTTACAACAAAGCATGACCTCTACATTAGGTTGTCTAATACTTTTTGTTATGTAGGTCAAGGGCAATGTCACATCAATGTTCAGTGTTTTCGAAGTTTCCATAGGTATGGGTGTCCTGTTATTGTGTCCATAAATCGAATTCCCTTGAGGTCACAAATCAAATGTAAGGTAATCACAAATTGACTGTTATGTCATTGTTTTTGGGTTGAAGTGGGAAGGGTGTTCTGGTTTTAATTCTGTTTCAATAAGTGATGGGAAGCTGGCCGGTTCTGTGTTACAGGATCTGCGGCGGAGGCCCTCTCTACAGTACTTAGCGCTGTGGCCCCCGTGGAGCTGGCTGCAGCTTCCCTGGTAGAGTCCGTTCCTGTTATTCCTGTAGAAGAGGAACCTCTTCCCATGCAGGAGGTGAAAGAGGAGGCTCCAACAGTGGTGGAAGAGGCAGCCACTCCTGAGGAGGCTCCAGCAGCAGCTGAAGACACATCTGCAGTTGAGGCCACACCTGAACCAGCTGTAGTTGAGGAAGTAGCTGCTCCAGCAGTTGAGGCGGCCCCAGTGACTGAAGAAGCCTCTGCAGTGGTAGAGGAAGCTGCTCCTGCAATTGAGGAGGCCCCAGTTACTGAAGAAGCCCCTGCAGTGGTAGAGGAGGCTGCTCCTGCCCCAGCAGTTGAGGAGGCCCCAGTGACTGAGGAAGCCCCTGTTGTGGTAGAGGAAGCTGCTCCTGCAGTTGAGGAGGCCCCAGTGACTGAAGAAGCCCCTCCTGCTGTTGAGGAGGCCCCAGTGTCTGAAGAAGCACCTGTTGTGGTAGAGGAGGCCCCATTGACTGAAGAAGCCTCTGCAGTGGTAGAGGAGGCTGCTCCTGCCCCAGCAGTTGAGGAGGCGCCAGTGACTGCAGTGGTGGTTGAGGAGGCCCTAGCTCTCCCTGTAGTTGAGGAAGTGGCTGCTGCTCCTGCAGAAGAGGCAGCCCTAGTTTCCCCAGCAAATGAAGCAGAGACTGTCGCACTAGCAGCTGATGAGGCACCTGTTGCCCCAGTTGAGGAGGCCCCAGTGGCTGTTGTTGAGAATGGTGCAGTCCCTGAGTTAGCAGAGGTGGTTGCAGAAAGTCCAGTCGTTGCAAGTGTGGTAGAGGTCGAGGCAAGTCCTGCTGTGGAAGAGGTGGTTGTCGCAAGTGTGATTGAAGAAGTTGCAGCAAGTCCGGTTGTGGAGGAAGTCTCTAGTGTGGTCGAGGAGGTTGCAGCAAGTCCAGTGCTGGAGGAAGCCGCAAATGTGGAGGTTGCTCCTGAGAGTCCATCAGTTGTAGAAGTGGCTGTGGTCCCAGCTGAGCCCGAACCTGCACCAGCTGAAGAGGCCCCAGCACCAGCAAGTCCCAAACGGGAATACATTGTGGTCGTCCTAGAAGGGGCACCTAAGTCTGACAAGAAGCCCAAGGTACTGGGGGTGTCCTCTGTGACAGGCAGGGTCATCCCTGCTCCAGATGATGACGACGAGCCAGTTGTCCAGGTAACAGGTAATTCGACTCTTTGGACTAACACTCACGGGAAGGGCAGCAGCGGGTGGAAATAGCCACGGCATCGTTTCCTTTCCTTCATTCACCTTACTGGCTCATGGGGGGCTGTGTGTACCACCTCATCAATAATGCTCTACCACGGTCTTCACTAGTGCATGGCAAGACTATTTTACCTCATTTCACTCTCCATTTTGTGTGTGTGTGTGTGCGTGCAAACAAATACAATGCTTACATTGTCTGTGCTTGTGCACCTCAATTTGCACTGCGCCGTCTTATTTTCTTAAATTTTACATATAGCTCAAGTCTTTATTTATTTTATTTAATTTATTTATTTAATTTATTTATTTATTTATTTATTTATATCTTATACATTATTAAAACTCTTAAAATTATTTTTTTTTACCCCCACCCTCCAGGGCAAGAGGCGACTTCTTAGAGTTCATATGCAGTAGGATCACCTTATTGGTTCTGTAAGGTAAATACTTTTGTCTGCATTTTTTTTTAACATTTTGCAAAACCTACAATTAACCCTAGTCATTGAGCTGCTATAGTCATCACATTGCTTATGATGCTTATGATAACCAATGGTGGGGCAGCGCTTCTCCATGCCTTCATTTCACCTGAAGATTTCTAACATAGGATATATTTTGCATTAAGCTTCTGCTCTTTTTAAAGGACCTTGAATCCCTGGATGGTGAAGCTCCATGTCCCAAACGGAAGAAGAAAAAATATGGATGTGCCTTTCCCCCTCAACCTCAGAACCAAACTTGACACTCGCCCTTTACTGTCTATCTGCAGGAAGATTTGTGGTTCCTCTTGGTTCCTTTCAAGTAGAACTCTCATGCAAGTACTTATACTGTAAACACCCCCACCGTCCCATGCCAGAGAGCTGACTTTGCCATTGAGACCACAGAACACATGCACATTTTATTCACAAAACTACAGTTTATACAGTTCAAAATGGAACGGTCCATTTACTGCCATAATGCTGCAACTTGCTGCCCCAGGAGTCTGTCCATTTGAGGTGTAGTACTTCAGGTGAGGGCCTAAATAGTGTCAGTCTGGTGGCTGAGTGAATCTCCTGGTCTACACACAGTCAATGTTTACCACTCCCACTCTGTCCTGTATTGAGCCAATATCTTCTACCCACTTTCTCACTCACTGTCTTTACTAGTATTTAATAGTATTGGGCTGAGATGGTAATGAATTGTTGAACAAGCTTGACCTCGGTCTCAACTTGAGTTGAGGAGAGTGACCGCTATACCTAGTAGCGTTTTGGGATTCATCTCGGTTGGGTCCTGGCTAGTTTGATCTACCTCAGCCCTCATTCTCACCAGGCCATGGTTCCTTATTTTGCATGCTAACTGTTGCCATGCTGATCAGCTACACTAATCTCATCAACTGCCATAATAAGCTGTAAACAAGCCCTCCATCATGGACCTCAGGCACTACCTGCTTTCAGCAGGTGTATGATATGGCGTTATTTAAAAAAAAAAAAAGTGATCAAATGTGATATTGTTTTTATCTATCCATCATAGCATTACACAAGTCAGTGGTGCTTTTTAAAAGATTACTGGCATGTTTTGAGGAATCATGGACCTAAACTGTACCTCACTACCTCACTTCTCTGTAGACACCTCAGCCCTTGAGCTTCCACACCCTTTCTCCTGGAGACAGCAGTGTTAAAGCTTCTCTTTATATGCCGTCTTTCTGACGACAAGCGGGTCAAACACCAGCAAATTTGAAGATTTATTTTTTTTCACATGGTTACACAAGACCCTTCAAATATCTCAAATATGAAGCACATGACAGTGGATTATGCATGTTGTGTGTTGCACCTAGCTGTACAATCAACATCAAACTGACCTCAGGATTGGCACAGTCAGCTTTCCTGCCAGCACTTTCTGTCATATCAGCACCCTCATCTCTCCCCACATTTATTACTGCCCAGATTGTTGCTTTCAACTCCATAGCTACAATACAATCCATGTCTCATCTCTTTTGAAATGGTTGTTGTGGTGGGTACCATTACTGACAACAGACTGATCCGTGCTTCATTGGTCAATTAAAATGATTGCCCAAGTCCATGGCTTGTTAGGGACACTATGCTACTTGTGTGATTCGGCAGTGTTTTTTCTTTTTAAACACTTTGTTGGTATAAGGGAATTTATGTGTGAATATATTTTTGTTTAGTTTTTCAGCCCGGCTTGCAAAGATTTGCAATAGAACCACTTGCAATAGAATCATTTTCATGATTTATTCATCTGCTTCTCAGTAGAATAGCCAAACAGCTCTGTGAAATGTTTAATCTCCAACATTCAGTATATTAGTGTAGGTCTGATTCAGAAATTCATGCATATATAGATTTTTCAATGGATTTTGCCATGTTGTCCTTTCTGTTTTATGTTTGAAGAAAGGGACCCTGAAGTGAATGTATGAACACAAGATGAGTAGCTTTCCCAGTGTCTGTCTGTGCAAGCTCATTACTTTGTTTTTCTTTCCTTTTTTTATGTCCGCTGACGGGGCATGTAAACTAAAACCTTGTGCTGCTCTGTTTGGTTGCTAGCTGATGGTCCACCCTGGTGGCCAATTTACTGTGAATGTAGACACATTCTACCTATTTAAAATAAAGAGGGATGAAGATCATCATCCGCTGTGGGTGTGTGTGATTATCCAAAAGGATTTCAGCCATGTTGACTAACCTCCACTAGGTGAGACTGTTGACTCACTCACTCACTCACTCACTCACTCACTCACTCACTCACACTCACTCACACACACACAAAAAAACCTGGTTAACTCTTTGGTTAACTATTTCAAATGTTTTTTTTTCTCTTAGGATAGATTCTCTTAGGATAGTTTTTTCTAGTCAAAGAACATTATTTTCGGTCTAAATATCACAAGCAAATTAGCAAAGACCAACATTTTGCTTCTTGTTTATTTACTGGTGGCTTGGTTTTTTAGGGGATGCCACAATTAAGCTTAAATAAACACTATAAAGTTGAAAATCCAATGGTCTACACAATGAATCATGTTTCCTACTCACCTAATGAGCAATGGCCATTTCATCTTTTGACATATCATAGACCTATAGATAGTGTTCTTTCAACAAGTATTGAAATTGTCAGATGTTCTAATTAGAATTTCACCAATGCTTCACATTACTTGGTTGGCTGTTGGCCTAATAAACCGATCCAGAATTAAAGTGGTACCAGGCAAGCCGATCAGGGGCTGCAGAGCCAGCTCTTCAACAGATTCAACAGATTTGTCATCCTATTAGCAGAGATGGTTTAATGGGAGGACTTTGCTGTTGTCCCTGAGCCCAGATTGTTGGTTGGTACAATGTGAGGGCACTGAGAAACAGAAATTTTTGTAATAGTGTATCCCCCAGAAAAAACATGGCATTGCATTGATGGAGCTTTCACTGTGTTATTACTCTCTTAGTGCCCAATATAATCTAATCTGAAGGGATATATTATGGATGATCAGGGGTATTAAAAAAGGGTATGTATATCTGTAAGTGGCCAGTATACAGAGTGCAAGGACATACAGAGTGCAACGGGTGTGAAGTGTTTTTTTGTTTGTTTGTTTGTTTGAAGAAGTGGTCTAATGAAATAGTTAAGCAAGAGGTGTGTGTGTGTGGGAGGGTATCTTCAGGAGACTGAGTTCAATAGGGAGACAGCTGTTGGGGGAAAAAGCTGTTCCTAAGTCTGCTGCTCCTGTTCTAGAATGTGTACGTCACATTTTAGCGTAGCCTACTACACCACCTCTTCTATTCCGATTACAATTCTGATAGGGCCGTATATATGAGAATTTCTATTCTGATTGAAAAGTTATTCTTGTTCTAATCGGATCAGAAGTGTCCATGTATACGTGGCTAGTGGTTACACACATCTCCAGATACTGACAGGGCTAAACATTACTTGTTTCAGGTTTTTAGCCTGTAAAACTTTAGTCTGTGTGCACCATACATAGCCTGTCCCAATGTCTTATATATTGTTATTTTAACGTAGCACCACTTGGATCCATGATTGAATGTTGTCTCATGTCACTTTATACTGTGTATAGGGCTGAAATGACAATAACTAACACTTGACTTGATCAGGCAACAAATGCTTGACTTGATCTGGCTGCATGCAGTCTAACAAGGTAAATGTTAGTGAAACCCTTGAGGAGACGGGTGGTCGGAAGGTTGTAGTCCAACAGTTGGTGGTTGTGGAAACGTCCTGTTCCAAGTAGTTGCTTGGAACTGATAACTTGTGGTTATAGAACCAAGTGACGTACACATGCCTGCACTTGCCTTAAGAATGGACAGACCTGCATGCGGTTGTGATGCTGATGGATGTCTTAACACTGCAGGTATGGAACATGATCAGGATGAGACAGCCTACTTGTAATATAGCAACTACAAAAGCACTCGGGGAGTGCAGATCTCCACCAACACAATATGAGTCACTGACCAACAAATTCCAGACGGTGTTACAGATCAACACCAAAATGTAGTCAGCTGTTCTTTGTCCCAATACCCACGTTGTCTGAAAATTTCATCCGAATCTCTCCAGTACTTTTTGAGTTATTTTGCTAACAAATAAATAAACACAAAAATGTGTTATTCATACCATGAAAGGAGTAATGTCCATATCCCTTATGCACTAATTATCCAAAATTTATAAAATAATAATAATAATAATAATAAGGCCTATATCTTATGAATATGACCTTAAAAGCAAAGTTCCATGTTGGCAACCGGGTAATTTTGAAACCTTAATCCATGCTGATAACTATGGCATGATTGGCAGTTTTTAACAAAAAAATGGCATCAAAAGTTTTTTCAGCCTTCTTGGCCTGCGACTAATATAAATTTTGGACAATTTTGGAATACACTGCTTACTGTATTAAAGTAATGGATGTTTACTGAAAATCAATGCATTTCAATACATACCAGATACTGGACTGTGTTAACTGCCTACTAGTAGGGTCTAATATTAAATAAATCACTACTTGTCTACTTGCCTAAGATTAGTACATTAGGACTGCGGTAGTAGTGAATACTAATTACTGCAACATGCCAACCCACAATACACACCAATCAGATTGTATTAAACAGATAAAAATATCTAAACACTGTAAAAAGTTCTGAGATCGTACAAATCTCCCGTACACCATCCAGTTGGCCTAGAGGCAGGGGCGCTGCCAGAAATCTTTGGATTATTGGGAAGATTAGAATTTTGGACCTCCCCATTGTCAGAATTAGACATTTGCATATTGCAACTACATATTGTTACTTTGTATGGATTCCATTCTAAATTTTCATGTCTTGAAACATTTTGCATGCGTCACTGTATCAGTATGGATTTATAACAGATACACATTGTGTATACTTCAGGTGGTAATTACTTACACTAGTACTGACATAGTAAAGGTACCCATGAAAATGTGTTTTCTTTCACCTAAAGTACACTCATTTATGAAAAAGCACAGCAAATGTTCAAATATTCAAGATAGATACTTTCAAGCAATATCAACAAATCCAAACATGAACAATGGAACAATGGAACATTTAAAGTGCTGGTAGTAAAGGTACCTATGAAAAAGGTGTTTTCTTTCACATTAAGTATTATCAAGAGATTTTCATCTGCAAATATGGCTGCTGCATCATGGGCTGAAGAGGGGCCTGTCTTACCCAATAGTAACACTGTTATAAATCCACACTGATACAGTGATGCATGCAAGTTCTCTTACCACATTAACATTGCATTTTTAAATGAACTTCATTTTTAAAAATGAACTTCATTTTTAAGTAGCCTAATCGTTGTTCTTGTCTTTACGAGACAATTTTAGCTCCATAGTTTTCTGTCGGATACATTGGAAAAAGCAAAGCATTGTACGTGACGTCATGCCACGGTGTGTCATTCGTTGGCAGTTTCTGAGAGGTTGACCTGAATCTCTGGAAGGAAAACTGAGCCGAATGAAAAAACAATTCAACATACAGTACTAGCTATACAACTACTATGCGGGCTTTTATTCTATTTAACGCCGTCAAATATTATTTATATACGATATAATGTTTGATTATATCAAACGACTGAGTATTATGTCTGTCTGTTGTCACTTTTGCCAGCTACGCTTAACGAGCGCGATACTGTAAAGCGCTAGAATTTTGTTGATTGGCTAGCTAGTCTCTGGCCTGCTTAGCAAGGTAGCTAACATTAGCCCGGTTTTAGTGAAGGAGGCGTTAGCGCTAGCTGTTGACTAAGACGTTCACCAAGCTTGGTAGCTAGCTGTCAGCTGATGAATGGAAAACACTGTGGCCTTGCTGGTTGAACTGACGTGAACTGGTCAGGCCTCGTTCGGCAGTTTTCTGATTCAGCATCTGAAAGGTAAGACGGTAACCAAGATGAAATGGGATACATTGCATAGAGGGTGGTGTAGTTTCCTGCTGATGTTGGAGAGTTTGTTAAGCTATAGTGTAAATACAGTGTGACGTTAACATCATAGAATTATAGACGGTTAACATTGACTATGAGCTAGCTGGCTAGCTAGCTGCTGATCTGAACAAAATGTAGCATCAAGGACTGTTAAATCACCAAGCTAATCAGTTGGCTTGAAATCTTTTTGATAGCTTTCTAGTAGCTTTAATTTTTGGGTTAATTAAATATTATCTGGTCTTTGGTGTAGTATAAGGTTGAAGTTGTAAGGTTAAGCCTAGCAAGTCTAGTTTGCTAACGTTGGGGTTATATTGTTCTGATGTTTACGTATAATAGCTACCAGACATTTTAACGGCCTGAACTGTTTCCAGTACATTTGGAGGCTAATGAAAAATTGTATCCGAGGTTTTAACATACACTAGCAGCAAACTGATGAATGCAAGTTTGCAAATTCAGTGTGTAAATACAATAATACAAGACAACGTTAGTTTTTTGAAGTCAAAGGAAACATTGGCCAGTCGAAGTTACATGGTATTTAAGCATAATACCTAAATGCAGTTTTATAGTTTAGCCCAATATCGTGCGGAGTGTTTAGTTGTGACAACATTTTAGAAGCAGTTCAGTTCAGTAGTGGTTCCTCGTGGAAAACGATAACGTTAACGTCGGAGAGCATGAGACTAGCTAGAAGAACCATAGGATAGCCTATTTGCTAGTTATACACTTTGCTGCCTACACCTATTGCAGGGATGCTGTAGTGGTTAAGAAACTAAATTGGAGGAAGGGTGGGGGTGTAGTTCATCATGTGTGCGAATATCTGTGTATTTCTGTGCCTATTGTGTGCATCTGTAATCCTAAAGGGATACAAGCGGAGTGTTTGTGATGCGTCGTCCTTCCATTAGCTCTTGCCAGACAGGAAATGCTACGTAGTTTGCAATTCCCCAGCAGCAGTCAAAGGAAACAAATCGCTGCGAACGTAAAAGTGTCTTTGAATGCTACTTAAGAATTTTGTTATATTATCAATACATTGGGTCTTGACCGTTTAAATATAAGATGGTATCAACGTGACAAGCTGTTTTTGAAACAACCCCAGATAAGTTAAGTTGTCAAGTATAGACCCAACTGGACGAATGTCGGCCTTTTGTAGTTTGGTTTGTACACTGGTTTTCATTGTGACACCGCACCCAATTACAGTGTGTGGTTTGTTACAATCATCACAAGACAAACATAATCACCTAAGGCCTCCTTTGTAACTCTCTTGACCAAGTAAATTGTAACGTTCATTTCCTGAAAAATAGGACAAGCCTGTTTCTTAGACAATTAATTGCTAAGTGGAACCATGCACTGCTGCAAGCTGTGGGAATGTAATCTGATACAATGATGTGTTTAGGGATTGCTTTGGTATTTGTGTGTGATTTTGTTTGTCATGTGGAGAGGCTTGGCTTTGGTCCGCAGGGCGTTCACAGAAACAGAAACAGAAGTCTGCCTAATATTTAGTGGGCCCCTCCGGGTTTGTCTCATTTCCCCTTTTCCTGGACAGTGACAGAATTAACAGAAAAATGCCAGTGACAAAAAATGTTATCAGTCCGGGGAATTCTTAGTCTTAACCAGACAGTGGACTGCTCTTTGGCTAATACAAAAAAGGACAGGCTTTGGTGTGCAGCTTGTGTGCCTGTTGTTTGTGCGTAGGAATCTACAAGCAGACGGCCTTGGCTAATAGGTAAACAAAGCAAGTAAACAAAAAGTGCATGCACAGGGGAAGCGCTATGATATATCACAACAAACAGTTTGTTCTGTGCAAAATCACATGAGGTACAGTTGCTTTTCCTTACCACCATACTTACCTTACCATGTGCAGCCATTCCCCCCTTTTTTCTGTTGTTTGTTATCACACATTCTTTCACACATCATGTAGGGTCCTTACATTATTGGACCTCCTTGGGGTAGGGTAGGGTTTTTATAAAACAAAGTTGGTGGAAGCTGTGGATCTGTGTGGAAAATTGAAATGTCAGTTGTTCAGTTGTTTGAGTTTTGGTGTGTTGTGCTGCGGTGTGTGCTAGAACTAGCCTAATTATAGTGATTTTTGCTTTTTATGGTTGTCTTACTGTTTTTCAATTTAGAGTTGCTGTTGCATTGGTTATGGTGTGTAACGCATTCCTTCTTGAGCTGATAAGCAACTGTGCAGGCGGAGATAAGAATTAGAAATGAACCCAAAGGCTTTGGAGCAACACTGCTTTTAATTTATTACTCTAGTTTCTGATGAATCTGATTTAGTTTTACCCAATAGCTTTTGCCTGCCCTACTATGATATTTCTGAACCATCAACAGTAATGTTTTATGTTTTGAGGCCGTTACCAGTTTCTTCTTCCACCTTCCCTCTACTTTTCCTGTTCATAACTCTGTCAGCCAGAACTCAGCTCTGTTGGAAACAACCACACCTGCGTACCCATGTACGGCTGCATAGCTCATCTGAAATGAATCCCAAGGTGCAAGGGTTTCAGACAGCGAGAAGCCTAGCATATTCAAAAAAGACTGCAAGCCACAGCTTTGGTCTTGCTGGGAAGACGGTACACATTAATGCCATTTTCCTTATCTATCTGCTGTGGTTGGATATAGTTTAAAACAGATGGCTGGTAGCTCTGTCAGTCACAGTATATCAGGTGCACTTGGATGTTGGGGGATCAGTCCTATAGGTTGACAGACTAAGCCCTGATGAAGACCTGTTGAAGGGTTGAAACCTGGTTGAAACGTGTTTGCTTGAATTAGCCAAGTTAAAATAAAGGCTTTTTAATTCCTTCCTCATTATTACGTCTTGGAGTGTCTTGATTAACTCTTCTGTTTCAAATAGATTCGTTTTATATATTGTTTTTATTATATATTACAGTATCATATATTTTTATATGAAATAAGCCATTTATTATTATGTAACTTTCTTTTTGATCAAAGCACCATTGTGTATTACTAGACTAGACCTACCACCCAGTTCTGACCCTTGTACTGTATGCCCTCAAGAGTTACCTCAGTGAACAACACTTTCAGAGATGTTAACCCCTTGTCTGTTTCTCAACTTTCTCTCTCCCTCACTTTCTCTAGACTCTGCCGGGTTTGTTCGGAGTTTTGTGTGTTTTCTGATAGGAGGTTGCCATAGAGACAGTC
This sequence comes from Limnothrissa miodon, assembly GCA_017657215.1. Lineage (NCBI taxonomy): Eukaryota > Metazoa > Chordata > Actinopteri > Clupeiformes > Clupeidae > Limnothrissa > Limnothrissa miodon. The sequence continues at coordinate 58,867 of JAGFZM010000574.1, read as the reverse complement.
AGGGTGTGCTGTGGGGGACGAGTTAGAGGAATGAGTCATGACCTCGGTGGTGGTCGTCGATGGAGGAGGGGCCGTTTTGGAATACGTCTCTGACGCGGAGGTGGTCTCCCAGGTGAGGGGTAACACACATGTTTGTGATGCCCAACATCAATAAAAACAATGGATAACTGTTTAAATGTTTATTACCAACAAGAAAGTAGCGCAAATTCACTACACATTGACCCTTTAAGCTACATATAGCCTTTTTGTCATCTTGAAAACACATTTACTTGTTATGCTAATCAGTCACCCTTGTTAAACAGACCCAGAGCGGTATGACAGACCTATTGTCCAAACATTAACAACCTCATAACCAGACACAACAATGGACTTGACTTCTGGTGTCATGGTCACTCTCTTGGCTCTGAGAATAACACAAGTGAATAGAGACCCAGTTATGAACTCGTGTGGAATAAAAGCAATTCTGATTTCTGCTACATTTAATGCATCCATGAAGAAGGCATTTGAGTTTTCCTGTCTATCAAGTCGTACATTAAAGCCACCCACCTGCTCAAAGGACCTGATGACTTGGGGGTATTGACATTAAAGGGCCTGATTGATCTTACTGCTGTTGATATTACGTCTTTTTGGCAGATTTGTGCCATGTCTTTAAAGGGTTTAGGGTTAGGCTAGAGGGACATTGGGATTCAGATATTAGTTGTGCTGTGATCTTTCATGTGATGGGTATCCTCTCTATTGACTGTGAACTGCAGGAGGTGGCGTTGGATGCAGAGGGTGGCATGTGTGAGATGAAGGAGGAAGAATGCCCTGCTGTGGTGGTGGAACAGGTGCACTGTGCTGAGCTGGAGCAGTGCTATGCTGCACAGGTGGTTGTCTATGACGACGAGACCTACCTGATGCAAGGTGTGGCTGAAGAGCAAGAGGTGGAGACGGAAGTCTTGGAGGGTGCTTCAGGTAAGCCTATATCCTTTTTATTTCCTTGTAAATTAATAGAAATGCCAGTTATTGAGGATCTCAGTGATGGAGGAGAGAAAGTTATGCTAAGCACGTTCACAAGCATCTTTTACAAAATGTTCTCTATAGACCTAAGCTTTTTTCATCCTAAATACTGTAGCCGCTATAGTGTAATGTTATCCAGGTATTAGACAGGACTAGATGACCCCATATATCAAAATTTTGTGTTGTACTATGTCTACAGTACTATGCCAGTATACTACAATACTGTAGTAAATGCATTATGGTGGACATGAAAAAAAAATACTGCAATAATACTTGCAGTAAAATACGGCAATTTTCTCCATTATTCTGCTGTGTGTGCTGTTAAATTATCTTATGCAATGATGCTGATGTGTATGTGCGGTATGATTGGCCCATATGACAGCTGGCTCAAGTAAGACATCTAGTGGTTAAACCTTTGAACGCCAGAAGGCTTAGATACTATAGAGGAGAGACGGATGATAAAAAAAAAAATGAATTCCGCATAATGTACAAATTACAAAGGTCCCGCGACTATTGTGAATCTCGATTGCGTGAAGCATTTTTGAAAAAAAAAAAACACTTTCATATTCGTTTGATGAACATACCCATTTATTTGCTAAGTACGTTATGAAAGTTTTGTTGTTGTTGTTTGAGTTGGTCATGTTGGATTTTGTCGTGACAAAGAGTCAATAAGATGAGACCACAAACGGCTACCTCAAACTCCCTGAAGAATTGGCGCGGAATGATCGCATTTGTCTGTTTTAGCTCGTTTCCGGTGAGTGGCGGACTGATACATTTGTGTCGCACATATGTTAGGGGTATGATTCCGCAGCAGTTCCTGGGAGAACATGGCGACTTCTCTGCACGATGAACCCGCTAATCAGCTTGATTTGCTCATCAAAGCCGGTAAAATTATGTTTTTAGTGGAGATGTTCTCAGAAATGACTGCGCGTTATTTCTTTAATAAATATATTGCACATTGTTGAGATGGGAAATGGTACTCTGGTACGGGAAGTTTGTGTAGTTAAAGTAATGGAGGGCGAATCAGGAAGTAATCACCTTGGTTGACAACCTGCATGGCGTCTAGATTCAAAACATTGTAAATCTGGTAGTGGTTGGAAGCTATTATTCTGTTATAACTCATTAAAATGTTTGATTGTTGGCCTAGGCGTCTCCGTAATCCATGACAAGAGTTTTATATCAGTAAACGTGTTCATGGTTTTAACTATTGAATAGCGGGTGATGCCACTTGAGTTGCTGTGGGAAACCAGGAAGTGTGTCAGATTGTTTTCTTTATTTCGACTTACCGTTGTGGTCTCGATAATTTTAACAACATCGATATTCGTGGCTTTAATTCATTTTGTTTAGGGGTAGACTTGTGGAATCTAGGAATCAAAATTTTGCATTTGTGACTGAATATTATGTTATATTTCAACAAAGTAACGGTCTCCTTTATTTTCAGATAATGCTCCCTTTTAGATGTATGTTTTTCACCCTGGTTCGTGTAACGGTATAGTTATTAAAGTGAAAATTACCAAACAGTTTCAAGTAAGACACTTCTCTTTTGACTACCATAACATCGATTTTAATAATAGTTGGGAATGGTTGGTTGCTGGTGGTGTTCTTGTTGTAAATATTTTAATGACTTTAATCTCAGGAATTGGCTAGCTAGCACGTGTCGTTGTTATAAGTTTAGTTTGAGAATCATTGACGATTGACGACAAATGTTTAACACCATAAAGCGTCGGTTCCTCTAAATATTAATGTATTTGTTTCACGGTTTATTATATATCGACTTCAACGTGATAGCGGAAGCATTTTAGTCTCTGTAGGCTTGGTTCTTATGATTGATCGTTCATTCTGGCGAATTGCCTGTAAAGGTATTTTGAAATACCATTTCAAACCAATGGTTAAACCGGGGAGCAATGACGTCATGAAAATGCCAAGCCAATTGAATGGGGGGCGGTACGTGATTGACAGGAGCTCTAGCTTGTGTGTAGCGGGAGCTGAAAAGAAAGGCTTGTGTAAACACGGAAGTCATCGGATAGAACTACTTTCTGTTGAACCGCTAGGTGAAAGTTGCACCAGGTTGTTATTTTACTATTGGCAATGCCTTTGCTGTTCGCAAATGCTTTATAATACAATGTTTCCTGTCTGTTTTATTCTTGGTAGTGATATGTAAGGTTTAGATGTTAAAATCATATGAAACTTGTTTCGTGAAAAGCGGAAATATTCTATTCCATCTTCTTTGAACTTGTTATACTAAAGTCATGCATACAGGGGATGGGATTAAATTATAGTAAAGCTAGAAACCAACACAGAATGGTTTTGCTTAGGTTTATCACTCCGCAGTGATTGTGTGCATAAAACGTAGGCATAACTCCAGGACCCGTACGTCTCTAACCTGCTCCAGCAAGTCCGGATCAATAGACTTCTAATCGTGGTGGGACTTGGATCCAGGCATGATGAAATAAATCTATGTAACCAAATCTGGAATGGTCTGCTATGGCCTCTCTGAGCCAGCTTGTGCGAGAATGCGCCTACTCTGGCTCACTGACTAGATGGATGGGAACAGGTGGTAAAAAGGGTGTTGGGCACATTAAAGCACAAACTGGAAGGTGTCTTTTTACGTGGGTGTTACTGTACTCATGTGCCCACACATCCTTGCCTTATATAGTAACATGGTAGTAAGAGAAACTTACATGGTGCCAGTGGTATAATGTTGTTTTGGTTTGTATTCAGCCATAGCTAACTGATGCTTGCTGAATTGAATAAGAATCCTGTTCTCTTCTTTCTTCTCTCCAGTTGAGGCATCAGCTCATGGAGGAGGGGGAGGGTACGTGACTCTGGACAAGACTATTGAAGCAGCAGAGGCCTTGCTACACATGGACTCACCGTCCAGCATGAGGGAGGATCGCAGTCCTGGTAAATACACATGCATACCTACAAGGCAGCCTCACAACCAGATTAGGACAATATGTGGTCACATTCAGTCTCTCTCTCTGTGTGTGTGTGTGTGTGTGTGTGTGTGTGTGTGTGTGTAGTGCCAGACATGCTGGGTGAAATGGAGGTGGAGGTGGAAGTGAGCACTGAGAACACAGAGCCTATCGAGCCCCTGGAAGAGCAGCTCACTCTAGAGGGAGACATCCAGAAGGGCAAGAAAGGTACTTACCCTGCCCATCTACTACACCCCATCTTCCCCATTTACTGCTCTCCTGCCTCCACACTAGGGATGCATGATGTCTTCCAGTTTTTCCCGGCATAAAAATTCGAATTCAATTCCAATGAGCCATGCCTGCGCATAATTGATTATAAGCTGTGCCAATAATGAAAAAGAAAACCTGCCCAAAATGCATAACGCGAGAGTAACATTTATGTGACCGGAGTCAAGTAATGTAAAATGCAACCGCGTTAGAAGTTCTTGGAATGGATGCAGTGGTCTTGTATCAGCCCTACTACTCCTGTATCAAGTAGGCTACAGTGTCATTAGTTCAGGTAGGCCTATGCTGATATTGTTCCATGTATTTGTTTTTATGTCTATTATCTCATATGTCCAAGACTGAAGTGAGTGAATCTCAGAAATAGCTTGCCTAACGTTACAGTATTTCCTGAAATTATATGGACCGGGCTTTTATTTACTTAGAATAGGCTACCCAAAGCCCAGGCCTTATCAGTTTTATGCAGGCCTTTATTGATTGCCGGTAGGCATAGTTTCTGCTAACGTTTTCTGCGTCGTCTCTGCTTAATGTAATTGATGATAAACCAGAGACGGTTGATGAAGCTCTAAAAGATCTTTGGATAAACCTTCCTGAACTTGGTCTTTGACACCGAACGTTGGTATTCCAATATAATTTGAATATTAAAAAAGCCTAATATTCTGTTATGGGTATTTTTTTTGCTAATGCGTTTTCTTTTAAACTCATTCCGGGTTTTTTTATTTGTTAATCTTGAGCTCACTAGCAAGGCTATTCTTGGTCAGCTGTGCTT
>JAGFZM010000574.1:25260-44268 GCA_017657215.1 Limnothrissa miodon | reverse complement strand
ACACACACATGTAATTAATCATGTTTCCCCCAATAGGACATTTAGAGGAATGTATGAGCAACTCCTCTGTATCTGTACTGACATCAGGTCAGATACTGCTGCCAGATAAACCGTTTACTAATCTTATGTCTGAACTGGGCACTGTGGCCATATTTAATCATGAGGTGTCTGTAGCCAAGTCTGATTCACAGAGTATGTCTGCTCCCCAGCTTATAAACTAGCCTCAGTCAGCAAAACACCTATATGCCACGGGAGGGCGCCGTGGAGCTAAGATGCACCACAACTTGAGTTGCACTGTGGCCAAGGCTGTAGGTCAGTGAAGAATCAGGCCTTGGTGGGATGGAATTGGCTGCTGGGATGGAATTGGAGCTCCTATTTGCTTCTATTAGCCAATGTCATTTGTGTGTGACCTGTTCTATATTGCCCCATCTTTTAAAAGCACAACTTACAGACATGTTGGCAGAATGAGGTAATAGACAAGCATATTTTACAGCAGTGGAGGGGTGAGGAAAGGTGGGGGTGGAGAAAACAATCCACTGTAAACTACCACATAACAAGGAGGAGGCAATGTGGATATAATTAAAGGAAACTATTTCTGACATCAACGGCTTGACCTCATTTTGTGGCCGGTCAAGTGAGCCTCTGCAGAAGAGAGATGATGTCAGGTGTCAAAAGTTAGTTGAGTCCAGTGAGATGAATGGGGTCAAAAGTCAGCACTGGCCCATAGGCTAAATATAAAACAACCTAATTTTTCTCCTCCAAATAAACAACTTAAAGTGTCATCAACCGTTGACAATGATAATAATGTTAATCACTGAGTATAATGCAGAACAGAGATAACCCTGTTTAATAATGCAGAGCAGAGATAACCCTGTTTGAACCAAGAGTATCTGAATTAGATAAACTCTTGCCAACTTAGCTCCCAATATCCAGAGCAAGAGTTGTGAGAGCTTGAGCAAGCAATGCAAGCCTAGGCTTATGGCTGCTGAGTGGTTCATACGCAGGCATTGTTTCAGCTACCTCATGATAAAAAAAGATAACACAACTTGCACACGTGTCAGTATTGGCACACGACTATCGTACAATGTAACTTACACAAGCAACGCTGACAAAAACATCTTGTCGGTGTTTGTGAGTGTTCAATAGTGGTCCACCACAACAGATTACAACAGAGTAAACACCAAATAAACATCCAAACGTTCGAAGCCATTCATAAACTAGAGCCTATCAGTTATGTTCTTCCTTTACCATAACAAGTAAAAACTAAAAACGCGGATAGGGAGTTTTTCCTTGCCCCTGTTGCTCATTGGGCCTCTTTGTGGTAAGCGCTTTGAGACATGCCTTTTGTAAAAATGCACTATATAAATAAAATTGAATTGAATTGGGTTATGGCTGATGAACGTGGCAAAAATATTAGTCCCTAGACTAAAGAAAATGCACTACACTACTCCACACATTTCCCCACAAACTGTTACCCTCCCCTTCTTTCCTTCGGACGAGGGACACAGTTCTTGCTTGTCATGCTTCTGTCATGTTACTCGAGTTAATCCCCATAATAGAAATGCATTTTTAGGCCACAGAGATCCCCGTTTGTTTAAGAGGTTTCTCATCCAATATGTCTGAAATCGAGACCTCATGGTAAGACCATGCCACATGGCTGAATGACTCAAAGATGGTGACTAACTAGACAGACATGAATGAAAAAGTTGCCTCACCCTCCTTGTAAAAAAGAACAATCGGCTTCACGCCACCAGAAAGTTATGACTTTTAGTTAGCACAAAGCAAATGACTCAGTTTAAAGGTGGAGTCGCTGACAGATACTAACACGTGGCAACGTACACACCACATCAGGCTTCTTACATACCCTTGTTGGCTTCTTTCTTTATTTCTGTCGTCCTGCCCTTATCCATAGAGTCCTCACTCATGCTGTATTCACCTTTCGATACTGAAAGTAACCTGTGCTCTGATCTCAAGCCTTGGTTTAGTCTACCTTCTCCTCCTCCTAGTCCAGTTGTGTCTTTCACCCCAGGTAAGCTTCACAAGAGTTCCTGAGTCGATGTAGCTCGGCAGTCTCCAAGCGCTGATCACTTTGTCTGTTTTTGTCCAATATATTGGCCCCCTTCTCATTGTTTCGCAATTCCTACCTTCGTCTGTTATCTTGTTATCTCCTGCATTACCATACGCAAAAGGTTATGTCCAATCTTTACAGCCCATTTCAAACTACCATCTTTATACTATAATATATGTTATATGCATGTTGCCTCACACCTAACAATTCCTGACCGACATTTGTGCTCCCTTCCCCCCCCCCCCTTCCCCCACCCATCTGGTGGTGTTCTCTCTCACCTTGAGGACAGTTTGTCTGTTCTGCGTCTGGAGCTGTGGATGTTGCTCGGTCCAGCAATGTGGTCAACAGTGTGGGTCAGTGCAGGCCACCCGAGCTAAAGAGACACGACCTGACTACACACACCAACCAACCTTTTCAGTTGTGATGCGGCAGAGAATTCCAGACCACACAGAATGCGACTGAGTGAGTGTGTGTGTGTGTGTGTATATTTCAGAGGCTTCTTGAATAGACCAGTGTGCTTACCACCTACCCATCTGTTTGGCATAATGGGACACTTTGAAAGTCTCTCCCTCTCCCCCCCCCACCCTCTCTCTCTCCCCCTCTCTCTCTCTCTCTCTCACACACACACACAGCATCATATGAGGAGAAACAAACTAACACACAGACCATTCAACCTCTGGCTGAATTGTCCGAAAGAGTCATGTTCCCTGCAGTTATTCAATCCACGAGAGGGAAGGCTTTGCCCCAACAGACTGGAATGTAACTCAATAAGCCAATTTGACCTTACACAAAAAAACCCTTCTCTGCCTCTGCTCAACACTGACACACATGGACAGAAAAGCAAGAGGAGAAAAGCACAGAAGAGAAAAGCTAAAAAAGACAGAAGAAGGAGATAATGCAACAGAACCATGGAGACCAGCAATGCTTTCACTATAATCACACTAGCCACCAGGTAAGGCTACCAATGCTTTTACTATAGTCACACTGCCCACCAGATAATGAGTCAGTGTTCACAGGTTTATACACACACACAGTCTCTCACACATACACACACAGGCACACACCTATTATATCTATTACACCTTATATGTGTGTGTTACAAGTGTGCTATAGGCTCTAGAAAATTCTAAGGTCAACGTAGCATGCTAAGATGCTAAAGTGACTGGACAGTGGACCTGAGTACAGCGCTATTTAACACTTATTAGAAGTTACTCATTAACCAATCACTCGGAGGAGGAGGGTGTGTTTTATCTCTCACTGAAAATTTGTGAAAAAAAGTCAACTGCTGTTAGATGCAGATCCTTTTCAAGCACTCAGTTGGGTCCCATCAAAGACAAAGCCAGAGCCCTTCTAGCAACCAGTAAGATATTGGAACAGGCTGGCAAATTACAAGATGCTGTAGGCGTGTGTTGTTAACAATCATGCCAACCACCACCACACAACAGTGGTACTTGATTTGGGTCCCTAGCTTTTAAACAGCCCTACAATGATTGTGTCCCCTCTTAAGGATCCTTCCTTGACACTGAGATCATGTCTCACGTGGCTGACACTGAGATAATGTCACCCACACAGGAGCATCCCCCATGTGACCTAAACATTCCAGGCGCAATGTTTACATTGTGTCCTCAGACCCTCCGAGGCTCCGGCAATGTGTAGCGCAGCAGGACGGCCACAGTTGTTCTCAAGCTTCCCCCTCTGGAGACTTGAACACTACACAGCTCCGCCGTGTCACTTTCTCAGCTCCAGCTTAAAGAGAAGCGCTCCTAACGTGGTTATGTAATCGGAATACGTAACTCCAGCGAACTCCAGTGAGTGAGTTGCTTTCTGCTCCGTGTTGTAAATTTGTGTTGACCGCATGCAGGCCTGGGAATACCCCCCCCTCGCTTACCCACCCCTCATCCCCACAGCATTCAGGGCCTCACAGCAAATGTCAGTCATCCCTTTTGAGAGACTCTGAGAAGCTCTCCTCCTCATAAATTAAAGCACATGAGTAAGCCTCACTCCTTTCTCTCTCCCCCACCACCCCCTCTATCCTCCTCTCACTGACCACCTGACACCAGGAAATATAAGACAACGGAAGGTTGGAGCAAGATGGCAGTGAGAGCTATTTTTGTATCACTTTCATCAGTTTTGGCAATACAAATATTTGTATGGATATTACTGAATGTTGAAAATGAATTTGAGCATGGATAAAAGAATATGTTACTATAACTGTAACTATCGCATGTACAAAATTTACAATGATTTGGTTATAGGGTAATGCACAGGCATTGCATGAAACATCTACCTTAATGGATATAAGCCCACCTCATCTATCCTGGAAATACATTATCCAGGGTGAAAGGTTTAAAGAGCAGGCCTACAAGCTTCTGAGGTTGCAGTAGGCTATTGAACTAGGAAAAGGGCTTGTTATATAATGCCAGGTGAAGTACTGACCCCAGTGTTTTTGTTCATGCTGTGGACAGTCTGTAGCCCTGAGTTAATGACAGGACAAATATTTGTGTTCATTGGTTAACCACATATTACTCCACTACTCACGAATTAAAGACAGCCACCACAGCAAGATTGTTACGGGGTTTTCAAAAGCAGTCTTTTTGGCCAGGTATCTTCAAGACTTTTTATTACTAATGAAATTGTATTGGAAATATTGGAATTATAAGCCATAAATTGGTGACGTAATATCTCCTATAGGCTACAGGCTACCCTTTCCACTTTAAGACATCGATTAATCTTTCAACATTAAGGCTTAAGTGCAATGAAGCCCAAGTCGATATGGGCAGAGAATGCTTTTTCGATCTCACAGAAAAATGGTGATTCAAATCATCTGTATGTTCGACAGAGACACTCGTCAACGTGACGTAAGAGGTGAGCCTGCAGACACTCCTGCGCCAATTACTTTTGACGCATTCTTGCGTCGTAGGCTGAAACTATGGTGTACTGTTAACAGCTAGGCCTGCCAGCAACATCAAATGAAAGAGCTTCACACACTCGCTAAGGTTGGCCTGCTTTACAATTACAGAGGGTAATTGTTCCCACTCTAACAATACACGTCAGTAAATCAATCACCTCAGTAAATCAATCACATGATGTTAAGCTGATGAGCAATTTGTTCTGATGTTCAGATATTTGAGTTGTGAAGAAACATAGTCATTGAATCATAGGCTACTTGCCTAAATTATCTAGCCAATCAATCATTTTGGAAAATGATATGCCACCTACCTAGCCTTGTGTTCACTGAGACAGACGCTGTCCCACTTGGCTTCCCCTGCGGTTGACAGGTCAGTACCTCTACACTAGAAGCCTGGTGACACTGCCGAGAAGAAGGTGAGGCGACTCTTTTAGGGGTCTCTGTTTTCGGTGCCGACCCCAACGACGATAGGCACAGTGCTGTAAAGTCTCTTTGAAGAAGTACCGAACAGCGTCGTACCGGATTCATCCTCACACCGTCAGAAGAAGACTAGAGACGAGCTCGAAGACTGCGGAAATGGACACTGTATCCGTCCTCAATCAACACCTAACCCCTTTGCTGTTATGACGCCTATACTACGCGAGTGTTATTTGTAAACGTAGGCTATGAATAAAATCAATAAGCATAGTAAGCAACGTCTTTTAGACCCGTCCCGCCAGACTTCGATCATGTGTACAGTAAGCTAATACAACGCAACCGGTATCTAGTGTATTTCATCATTTTCGTGACCTCAAACTTCAGAAGTAATCATTAGGGGGAGAAATTTCAATATATGTTATGATTGGGGACGAAACGGAATGTTTTTTTCCCTTCCGTATAGACTTGTGAAATAAACGTCTTACACTCATGATTGCGCATCAAATCGACCATTTAAACACGTTTTTGAAAACATTTCTATAAAAAGATAGACTATGTTCACCCCTATTTGGACATGGTAGGATCCTTTTGGGTAAGGACCAACTTGTTCACGGACATGCAAATTGAAAAGTGAAGCGTGGTTGGGGCGGAGCAACAGCTTTGGACCAATCATCGTCAAATGCGCCTTTAGAACAAGGCACGCCACTAGGGATGATCTTACGCAAGCCAATATTTCCACTTCCACTGGCTCAATGAGTGAATCAACACAAGAGGGCGACAGCCTCTGTCACGAAGAGTGTTACATTCAGTGGCTGAGCAAAGCCTGCATTTTTACATGGACCAGAATAGACCCAAAACCTTATAGTCACCATATAGTCAGGCATTTCAGTTTCTGCACCTTCCCATTCCAGGTTCACACAGGAGACAGCCTACATTATTCAATGGACATAGGAAGCCACCACAGTAGGCGAATGCTAAAAAGGTGAGGACTGTTCATGTTTATTGGAATAGCTTACCAAAGAAACATTAATCTACTTTACTTCATTACCCGATAACATGAAATGACCAGGGTCTTGGTAATAAATGGCCTCTTGAGAATATCTTTATAGATGTCATTCAGTATTGTGCCATTTTTTCAGCTTCTTTTATTATTGTTTGTCATTTCTATACCGTGTATCCACTTTATATTTGATTTTCGTTTTCGTGCTGGTACTTACACTGCCATTCACTTTCTGGTCCCTAGCATCCCTCTTTCCATGACACATCCATGTAATTGTGACACATTTATTGGATTCCTACTGCCCCCTACTGCAAAATAATAAAAATGAACGAAAAAAAGCAGAGACATAAGGCATCAAAAACTCTAGCTCTCCAATATGTGGAAGCCCCCTCCAGTAGAAAACAGAGGCATGGCATGTTGGGTGTATCCAACAGGATGAACTGTGTCCATCACACATGAGCAGTCGTTAATACACATAGTCCCACATAAAAGATTCAGTCCAGTCAGAGAAGTGGGAGGTAAATGTAGCAAGACTCTAGTGTGCCAAAATAATGTTAACAATTAAATGTTGTTAATCACTTTATCAATTTGCTGAAAACATAGCAGGGCAGATGGGAATTGAAAAATCCCTGCTCCTAAACTGATGGCAACCACATCAGAAAGATACAGCTGTAAGGCTCTGGCAGTGGATAGCACTTGGAGCCCTCTAGTGCTCATGTACAGAAATGAGTGAGAAAAAGACGGTCCTGAACTTTGAACTCTTAGATTTAGCTCTGCAGCACATTATGGCCACCAGGTCTATCAGTACTTCATTTGCCATTTGTAATATTTAAACAATTTCGCATATTTCTGTGTGGGTCTGTGTGTGTGAACAACATTTCAATGACTTTGCTTTATTTACAATTGTTGATCCCCAATCAGATATAGAAGAAGACATCTAGACCAAACTCAATGTTATGTTAAGCAGTTGAAAAAACAAAACTCAGTAAAATAAAGCAGAAGGCAAACGTTACTGTTAATGAATGGCTTTGATAGTTTGTTTTTGTAGGCTCTTCTGAAGACTTACCATACTGGCAAAGCAGTGGCTTATGTCATACCTTTGATATTACATTTGTAAGAAACTGCTCTGTAATCTTTTACACAGCCTAATAGGTCACAGGTGGTTTGACTGACTGAGCACTGATGTAAAAAAAAAAAAAAAAAAAAGGTACGTCACAGTTAAAACAAAGTAATAATAATCTAAGTAATAATAATCTTACATTTACATTTACATTTATGCATTTAGCAGACGCTTTTATCCAAAGCGACTTACAAAACGAGGATAACAATCAAGCTACATAGCAGAAACCTTAAGGAGCATAGTGCTAGGGGATAGTGCTTCAGTTCATTTTAGTGCTAGGATAGAAGATGTTCTCTGAATAGCTGGGTCTTTAAGAGCTTTTTGAAGGCCTCCAGAGATGGCCCTGTTCTGATTGTTTTTGGTAGGTCATTCCACCAGCGTGGGACGACACATGAGAAGAGTCTGGATTGCCTTGGGCGAGGTGCTGGGACTGCCAGTCGACAGTCATTGGAGGGCCGGAGTTGTCGGGGGGTAGCCTGAGCTTTTATGAGAGCACTTAGATAAAAAGGGGCACATCCTCTAAGCACTTTGTAAGTCAGCATCAGTGATTTGAATTTGATGCGAGCCGCCAGAGGCAACCAGAGGAGCTCGATTAGCAGAGGGGTGACATGCGTCCTCTTCGGCTGATTGAAGATGAGACGCGCCGCAGCATTTTGGATCATCTGAAGTGGCTTGACGGCACAGGCAGGAAGTCCTGCCAGAAGGGCATTGCAGTAGTCAAGGCGTGAGAGGACCATAGTTTGAACCAGCAATTGGGAGGCTTGTTGAGTTAGGTATGGTCTGATCTTTTTGATATTGAATAGTGCGAAGCGGCAGGCCCGGGCAACAGAAGCAACATGGTCATTGAAGGTTAGCTGGTCGTCAATCATAACACCTAGGTTCCTGGCTACCCGTGAGGGAGCAAGAGACAAGGAGCCAGAGTTGATGCAAATGTTGTGATGAAAAGTTGGTTTAGCTGGGAGGACCAGCAGCTCGGTTTTTGAGAGGTTCAGCTGGAGATGATGGTCTTGCATCCATGCAGAGATGTCAGAGAGGCAATCCGAGATTCGCGTTTGGATGGTTGGGTCATCGGGTGAGAATGACAGATAGAGCTGGGTATCATCGGCATAGCAGTGGTAGGAGAAGCCGTGCTGGCGGATGATTTGGCCCAAGGAAGTGGTATAGATGGAGAAAAGAAGGGGACCCAACACAGATCCTTGGGGTACTCCAGTAGCAAGGTGGTAAGGCGCAGAGGTGTGTCCTAGCCAGGACACTTTGAACAGTCGCCCAGTGAGGTAGGATTCGAACCAGCAGTATGCATCACCCTTGATGCCCATGTTTGACTGTATAGACAATAGAATACTGTGGTTTACCGTATCAAACGCAGCTGACAGGTCAAGCAGGATGAGTACAGATGACCTTGATTCCGCTCTGGCTTCTTTTAAGGCTTCAACCACAGATAGTAGAGCTGTTTCAGTGGAGTGGCCGCTCTTAAAGCCAGATTGGTTGTGGTCGAGTAGCTTAGAGCAAGAGTAAAATTTATTTAAAAGTGGAGTATAAAACAATGCAGAAAGGTGCATTGATGGTACAACAGTGTATCACTGGAAGTATATTGCCAGTGCCATTTTATTTATACTTTTATTAGGTACACTTAGGTATACTTTTATTAGGTTCTTTAATGGAAGAACCCAAATGCAGAACCAGATAAAAATAAAGTTTTCTTTATTTGTAGCAATTCTCTTCTCACATACCACCAGTTGTGCATCACATGGGAAATGGCTCTCAGGAAGCACACATGCAGCAGTCTTGAAACAGGCAGTTGACACTGACTAACCAACACAAATGACTGAAAAAAACCCATATAAATAAACCCCTTAATGAACCAATAATCCCCCAGGTGTGCAGATAGTAAGATCATCAGAGACAGGTGCAGACAATAACAATCAGGAGCAGTGTGGGGGAGAGGCGTGACCAACATAGAACACACAGCATGCGCGATATAGCGCAGAGTCCCCACAAAATGTCCCCAAAAATTGCAGGCTCCACATTATACATGTATATCAAACACAGAATAATCATTGGACAAAATGCTAAAGACATGAAAAAAGGTTGAAATTGGTGATGACAATGGCTGAGTGCAGCAGCATAGCTGTGAAATGATTACAGAAATAATTCAGCTCTGACCATATCACCATCTGCCTTGCCACTGGAGTAGACATTATAAAACAAATCTAAGCAGCCATGTTGCATATAATCGATAAAATATCAAAACATTTGTTTCATATAACTGCTAATTTTCAAATTTTGTATTCATTTCCAAATCTATTTCATTTCATGTTCTTATGTATGTGACAGAATGTCCACTTTGGAAAGAATAGCCTTTACTCGTCTCTTATTTGGAAGCATAGACAGTATAAATAGCTAAAATGATTGAAATTACTGTTTTAAAACACTCTGCATCACAACTCCCCTTGGCCATGGTAAAACCAGCAGAACTCACAGCCATGTGGGTAATTGCTTACTTTTGTGGTGGTTTTGAAGCATATTATAACCACAGGAGTCCATGTTATATAGACTGTGGTTTTTGGAGCCCCAGTGTGAAAGAACATATTTCCCCCTCATTTTTTTTATCTTTCTCTTACCCGTCTCTCTTTTTTCCCAGAAAACCAGATTTAGAAAACCAGAAAACCATCTAATTGGCATCATCTTCCATTCAAACTGCCTCAACAACTACACAGTGATGTGATTAGTCTGAGCAAACGTAGAAGTAGAGCTGAGGCCCTATGGCTAGCATCTAGATACCTCCTAAGCAAAAACTATTTGCTACTGCCATGGTATGTCTGAATTTCAAGTTCTAGAGGCATTTAAATCCATTCTTCTTTACAGTTTCGTCATGTTCTATTGGTCTCTGGTGTGAATGGTTTTCTATGCATCTCTTTGGGTAAAGGGCATTTACCTGTTAGAGTTTTGATAAACCTGGGAATTATTTTTCCCCAAAACGAAGTTTCAACTCTGATTAATGCCAAAGGGTCACTTTTTGCACATAGTTGCCTTTTCCCATAATTCTCAGGCACAGTATGTGTAACTAGCTGTGAAATAGGTTTGACATTTCCATTACTTACTTGACCTGAACTATGATCCTCACAAACCGTAATCCATAATAAACATTAGAGAGAACAGGCATGAATGACAAACTTTTTTCTACTTATTAAAAAGAATTCACAACTTTCTGTCATCCATCTATTATCTATCTATATCTATAAAATACAACAATGACCTTCAGTGTTCAGCTTTCTCTTATACATGTCTAAGTTTATAAATTACTTTGATATCTGTGTTGACCCCTTATCCCTGCTGAGTGAGCTCCCTCAAAAACATCAGACGGAAAAAGCTTTTCTGATACACTACCTCCATTGGCCTGACGCAGCACACAATTATTCAACACATGCACGCACGCACACACATACACACACGCACACACACAAAGGTGTGCATAGAGTTTCAGAAACAAACCGTCTGTCACTCTAAACTCACTGCCTCAGGAACAACATCATCCACAACATCAACACCATTAATGCTTGTTATTCAATTTTAGTTTAATTAGATCTATGTATATAAAACGTAATTTGCTTCAGATGACTCAAAAAAGATAATTAAACACACAATATGCAAGGCAGAAACAACAGATTCGGGGAGCGACATTTCTGTGCTGTGCATCCCGTGCTGTGAGCCGACATACTGTGATGTGTTTGTAGTGCACCTAGAGC
Source organism: Limnothrissa miodon (assembly GCA_017657215.1). Lineage (NCBI taxonomy): Eukaryota > Metazoa > Chordata > Actinopteri > Clupeiformes > Clupeidae > Limnothrissa > Limnothrissa miodon. Next base: position 33,009 of record JAGFZM010000574.1, on the reverse strand, counting down.
ACCCTCTATTCAAAACCACACATCTGATTTCTGCAGGCCGCATACTGATGAAGACTGTGTAGGAAACATCTGCTGATGATCATGGAGATTTCAATTACACGGGATGGGATAGTGATAATCCAAACCCCTTTAGGACTGTGCATGGCAGGGGCGTCCTATTCCCCTGAGTCAGCCTTGGTTAGTTGGTGGGGACTCTGCAGGGGTGTGGTTGAGAAAGCCTGCTTTCAACTCCATGTTGCTACTAGGCAACTATATTAGAGGCTATTTCAGGGCAATACTGAGAGGCGGAGAAAAACAGGCATACAAACTTAGACTGCACACTGTTTTCTGCAACAGCCACAACAGAAATACCTGTCATGGATCCAGTAGACACAGTGGTCACTACACTCGCAAGATGTGATGTATTTGCGACAAATACAAAAAGCTATCTGGTCAGTAATGCTTCCCTTGATGACTCATACCTTAAGTGTGAATGGTTCAGGTGGGTCATCCTTTTGATGCATAGTATCAATCTATTTCATGGTTATGTCACTGGATGAAACGGCATGTTTTTTCCATCCCTTTGTTGCCATATAGCACATCTCTTGAGTGATATTTAGCCACACGAAGTGAGCTAGTCTTCAAGTATACTCTCTGGCAGTGAACATGGCAACACAATCTCCTGGAGACACGCAGTGCAGCCGGTGCATATAGGGGCCTATTCTTCGGTGACAGCAGCAGACTGCTACTAAGCCCCTCAATCTTATCGTGCCACAAAAACTATTCACTGGCAGTCCGCCCACCGCCATTTATTTATTTCTTTCCTGCAGCGGGGAACAGCTCTAAATAGGATTAGCAATACACAGCAACAGTGGGAGACCATTTGAAACTCAGGCAGGCTGCAACTCCCTTAGCCAGATTAAAAGTGAAGAATCTTGTTACTGCTCTCCCCTTGTCCCTGCTCTTTTGTAATAAATCTCAAAATGTGGCCTATTGAATTTTCCCTTTTTAAGGTATTCTTGCCGGATAAACCTATACAGCAACCTGATGGGTATTGATTACAATATTCAATCTCATTTAAAAAAAAAAGGGCAATAAAAGTCTGCCTTTTAATCTTTCAGTCTGCTTCCAGAGCCAAGCTCTTAAGGGTATGGTGAATGGGATGTGCAGTCTTCAGTTTTGAGTTCAGAAGCTGAAAGCAAATATACTTTGACCTAGCATAGAGCAGACATAGCCTAGAGATGGTAAACGGAAGACCTTCCTGCAACTGAGAGAATCTACATTTAACCTATACAGTACATTTGTCCATGATGTTCACTTGATATGATTGTTTACTGCTTCAACACTTTTGATTACATGAGGCCATGCGATGTTACATTATGGGAAAATTTCATTATGGGAGAGAAGCTTGAGTGATTTACTGAGGCCACTTTTAAAAATGCCTTAGAGGTGTACGAGAGGAATATGTTGATTGATTCACTTACCAAACAAGCCATCATCTTTCTGCTGTCAGACAAACATGAAGTTCTGACAGCAACCACATGGTGGCGGTAGAGGACCATGCATAGTATGTAGACCACCCCTTGCTTTTAAGAAGAGCCACGAGAAGAAACATTTTTAATACCTTGAATTGGGTGAGATGTGGCCATAGACTACATAACTAGGTACTTGAGGTACTGGACAAAGAAGAAGAGAACAGTCATTAGAATGTATAAACAGTTATGAACCCCAATGAATGTTTTTTGAGTTCATTTGAGTGTATAATGTTTGTTGAGTTCATAAAATTGATTTCAAAAAAAGTGATAGCTCTTACATTTTTTTTCACAGGATCTTTCTAGGAAAGTCTCCTTTTGACTTTCTCAAAAACAAACCCAAAAGGGGTCCCACATGGGCGGCTTCACAGCACTGTCTCACTGCCTCTGAAACCTTCTCTGTTTAAAATACCTGAATGAGCTTCCAGGTGAAGAGGTCTCTGTGTTTCTATACAGGTGGGTGGATGGCCACCCCGGTGGGATCTCCACATTACGTATGCTCCTGTTGACCTCGGTGATGGCTCGCCAGCATTGAGTGCGGCGCCGGAATCCACGGGAGGCAAGCGTTTCTCTCTGATCTGCCTACCTGTCAGCCTCCGAGCCCTCCAACTTTCAGTCATAATGGATTGATTTCTCAATCCCGATGTATGAAGGTGAGAACACAACATTCCTTCATCCTTCATCTTTGCGGCCCCTGTCTTTTTTGTTTTCCCTCTCCCTCTTTCTCTTCTGCCTCTCCCTCTCTCTTCCTCTCGCTCCGTCTTTGATAGATGAGTATGCAATGAATCACCTCCCCCCCCTCCCCCACCCCCCGGCTCCGCTGCTTGCTATTCAACGTGCTCATGGAGGGAGGGAAGATGGCCTGGGCAGACAATAAAGAATAATGAAGTTTTATTTTAAAGCCTCCATTACGTATCTTAATAAAAGCAGTGATAGTTTGCACAAGATTGGCAGCGGCTCCATCAAGTCCCTCTTCGGAGAGTTATCAGAGCTCGCAGAGACGCACAGAAGAGACCCGAGACTCGTCATAAAACACTGGGCACAAAGACAACATTGACCCACTTGCTCTTAAAGGCCCCTAGTCCTGCCATTAACACCACTAGCTGTTCCACTTCAGAGTAGTGCAGCAATCAGGATAAAAGGTTGCTCCAGTCATTCATTTAGGGCCTGTCTTATGCTGACCTTGGATATAGGTTATGCCATGCTAAATTGTCACAGCATGCTTTAAAAGTTTAGAAAGTGTGCTTAGTGTGCTTGACTGGAAGTTGTTCACCTGTAAAGTCAAAAACAAAGTCAAGTGATTTGTGTTTTTTAAAAAAAGGTAAGATAGAGTTGTAATGTATTTGAGGTAACTATTAACCTAGCCTATAGATGCGTTGCCATTTCCTATATGTAGACTTAAAGATCTGCAGGCCATTGACACAAACCCTCTTGAAACGCTAAAACTCCAATCCATTCCAAGGATTCAGTGTTGTTTATTTTTCCTCAAATGGGTTAGGTTGGTTAACAAGAACATGAAGCATTCTGAGACACTCGATCAAGAATGTGCTTCAAGTTCTTCTTCCACATTCAGTTAAAAAGCAGCAGTTTACCAACTGGGTCCAAGTTTCAGTTTTTACTTTGGAAAATATGCTTATTGCACACATTATTACACTGTTTATTTCAGCAAATCACCAAAACCACTAAACACTAATTGCTCAAAAATAATACATAACTATAGAACACTAAATAGATCACAGCAAGAGTAAAATATCTCTGAAACTGTGTAAGTGAGACTTTGTGACATGATATTTCTAATTCTATAGAAGCTTTTGCAGCCGTTTGTATTGTGCCTGGGAGCAAAACTCATTTGTAGCCCAGAAGAGAACCTGGGGAGCTCTTTTGATAATTTTTACACATTTAGTTATAAATTAAATATGGGAAAAGAAATAATGTATTCCCGCTTTATTGGGTTTGCATGTCACACATTTATTCAAACTGTTTGTCTGTGCTGTGTTGTTGGGCCGCTAAATTTGATTCTTACCCAAGTAACATGACATTTATTAAAATTTTGTTCCATAGCTCTGCTCCCGCTCAGAATCGCTTGGTTATTTTTGGAGAGATGATAACTGCTAACAAATTACAGCTAGCAAGGCAGCAGACACAGAAGCTTGCTAATACAACTTAATGAAAAACCTTCTCTCACCTACCTTCGGTGTATGTGTATGTGTGTGTGAAAGAGAGAATGTGTATGCACTGACTAGAAGCTTCTTTCCTGCTACCTGAACACACATCTGCTGCGTCCCTTAAGTCTCTCATTCTTACACACAAGCCTCAACAAAGGCTCCGTCTGCTGTATATTCAGCAGCACCAGGTGCATAAAATGATGATGGGGTTCATTTTTGCTGTTTGCCACCTCTTTATCTTTCCTAAATGGATTTTTACACTTGAGCACTAAAAGATTGAATGCCAAAAGGGCTGAAGACATGGAGTTTTGTCAAGTGAGAATATTTAGAATTTCAGAGCCAAGGCAAGTTAGGGCATTCAGTTAGGCAGAACCAGTAGGTTGAATAGGCAAACCAGACCCTTCAAACGGAGACTGTGAACCATAGCGCAGTAAGAAGATGGCTTTTCATTTGAAAAGATGAAATAAAATACACTGCCCACCTCTGAAAACACATCTAGAGAAATACTTTTTTAAGATCAAGACCAAGAACTCATAACTAAAGTTTTGGCAATGCCTCAAATGCCAAAGAGGCACCTACAAATGTCTGCATGGCTACCTCTAGCAAAAATGGGGAAATGACCCAACACACGCATAGACACACATATTGGAAAACACATAGGAAAACACACAAACACACTTAAATTGCTAAAATATAAAACCTTTTTCTTTCCTGTCTCCCCATCACCCAACAACCCTTTGCCCATTTGATTTGCCTGTGTGGTGGCGATGGCACACTCCTCCCAGACAGATAGGAACTGTGGGTCCGCGCCACCATCTGCTGATTGCCCCCCATCCGCCGAGGGCCCCTGGGGGCCGCCTCAGCCTTTTCGTCCTCGCCTCACTTATCTGGCCCTGCAGTAATGGCTTTCTGTTCTCTCGCTATCCCCAGCGGATGCTTCCGGAAACAGTTTGTCTGCCTCGCTACAGACGGAGGGAGAAGGGAAGAGACGCAAGAGCCATGAAAAGAAAGTTGCCTCGCATCCTGCCGAGGGGACTCACTCGGGAGTCAGGAGGTTTGGTGGCTAAAACACTCAAAATTTAGCTGGAGCTGAAGAGGGCTCTGACAGATGGATAATTGTATGATGAGGTGCTCTGTGCTCTGAATACCAAACACATTATACACAAGACAGGCTAATTACAACAACCAGTGACTCTGATTATCAAATTGCATGGTCATGAACCTCACACACTGCACATGTTTAAAATTGGCAAATGACTTAATGTTGACTAAATGTATTTCAAATCGACACGTGGTATTCAATTAACCCAACTCAGTCGGTTCATAGAGTTGACTCTGCTTTCTGCGCATAACTCGACTCAGTGAAAGTCTGATTGGGCGATAGTGAGATAGTGATAATCTTTTTTACAGTGGTGTGTCAGAGCAGAGGTGATGCTCTTGGGCGGTACATGGGTTTGCCATCTCATCAGCGCTCCTGGAGATTTCATTGCCGCTACAGACGTGATCTGCATTAACTGTGGAGGTGGTGTCAGTAGAGATCTGCCAGTGCATTGTGAGACTACCTGTACTGTCGCCAGCTTTTGGTACACACACACTTTTTTTTTTTTACATCTATCCTCAAGTTATTCATCTGGTCCAGTGTAGACCCAGATTGTCTCTCCATCATTTCCCTTGTTTTGTCATCGAGTGGTTGTTTTGGAAGAATGCCTGCCTGGTCCTCTTCCCTCCCCTCCTCCTTGTAGTCGTCCTCAAATGCATCAAAAACAATAAGAAGCGTATGTGTTTAGGTGCTCTAAACTCGAACAAACATTTGAGCTGCATAATGAAAAGAACACAGAGGAAATGATTCTCTCAGATTTCAATATAAGTAAATAAATTCTCCAACACAAGGCAAACTCCCTCAATGCCCCATGTGTTGGGCTAACAATCTAACACCCCGTGTAATTACTGTGTCTTTGTTTGGTTGTGGAGGAATGATGCAGTTGAAAGAACAGTTGCTTATTGTGGGAACTCCCTTCTCCAAGACACACACACACACACACAAACAAATACAAACACACACACACTTTTTTCTGTGTCTGTCTGTTTACGTCCTTGGCTGTCTTCATTGACAATCCTTCTGAGTTTCCTTCCTCCTCTTCTCTCTTTGTTTATGTGGATCTATTTTCTCTCTCTCATCCCACCCACTCCCTCATTCCTTTTCACCTCTCTTCCCCCACTCCCTCCTTCCATCCCTCCATCCCTCCTGCGCTCTGTGGAGTTACTGGCTTTGTTTTATCAAGCTTCTACCTGATAGGCAGCCATTTATCAAGTCAGTCAGCTGGAAAAAAGAGGAAGAAAAGTAAAGGTGTGAAAGAAAAGCTGTTATCTGTACAGAATGAAAGACTCGCCTCTCTAATTCGATGAATAAATTTGCCCTGGGAAATCACCTTAGAAACAATAAAGGGAAAAAAAATCAACCTTCGAAAAGAAATAGCATACCCACATGGAAAATTACTTCCACAATTCGTCATCAAAAAAAATACAGACCTAAAGTGGCAAATCAAAGTCAAATTCAAAGGAAGATAATCATTATTATTAAAAAAGCACACAGTTTGCCAGATCGCACCATACAGTAGGGAAAGTCTTTGGGACGTGGATTGTATTTCTAGCGTCTAGATGTGCTTATCTTAAGACAAACAAATGTTAACAAACTTCAGACTGGCACAAGCCCATCAATCATGTTGGCCTCTTTCTTTTCCTAAATCTCCCAATGGACACACACACACGCGCGCGCGCACACACAGGCTCTTTTAGGCTGATAGTACGGTGCAGATATGCTGAACACACACTTTGCTGACAAAACTCTTTTTGCTGTGGTTCATCAGACCCTTGCAAGATAAGCAAAGGATGGAATCACTTTGTGGTTCTTCCTTTCATATAGATACCACAAGTACATACATTAATATATATCTAAAACTTTTCACCATCGCTTTCCTCCCTGAGCTTTCTTTCTTTGCTCTCTAATAATTTTCTCTCCTTTTTTCTGTCACTTTTTCTTTTTCTATATATGTGCAGCTAAAACAAATGGGTTGCATCCACACGGTAGGAAATTGGTCTGTCATAACCCGGGGCCCTGACTCACAAGTGCATTGCAGAGAAATGCTGTTGCAGTATTTCCCCCCTTACTTGTGTCATTGCTCAGCCTCTCCCTCCATGGCCGTCCTCACGGGTCGGAGATGCTGCTTTGGCCAGGGAGGAACTGGGTTCTATGCAGGGTTGCCTCCCTTTGTTTTCCAGCATTTAGCATGTTCAAGTATGTCTGAGTGGCACGCTTAAGCATTGTGAGCGGCCTTCTGTTGTTGAATGATTTTTAGGGACAGATGCTGATTAATATTATTCCACCTATTTATAAGGGGATTGGCAGGCGTGTATGAATGGAATCATTTCCTTAATCACTTTCCATGATAAGCAGCAACACACCACTGAGTTACCTGCCCGTTCTCAACCTTAAATGCAGAAAAGACTAATGATGGGGATGATGACATGCATAGTGTATATTTCAATCTTGACAGGATACAGATCATTTTTAGATTATTATTTATTCCAAGACTGTTGTAAACAGGCAAAAGCTGGAGCTGAGAGGGCAAAATAGACTGTATACGTTGTTGCCAGCAGAGAAAGATAACTAATTCAAGCTAAAGGAACACTGAAAAAGAGAGTTGGCCAGTGAGAGGTTGAGTTAGATGTACCAGTTGCATGTATCTCACGGTCATTCATAGATTAGGCAGACATTGCTCTATCTTCTCTGTGTTGTCCAGAAAACTTTGATGGTTTGGCATTATTATAGTTTGATGCATTTTTGTTTCAACAGCATTATTTCCTGTGTGTTCCATTGCGTTTATTAAGATAATCAGATCCCCTGGCCCCTTTGAATGCGGAAATGCCCAATTGCTAAGCTTGGATGGAACATAGGATCTATGTACATCTTAGCATAGCCTATCTATTATAAGTGTCTTGCCAGTCTGTGAGAGCCTGAATGAACACACACACACACACACACACACACACACACACACACACACACACACACA
>JAGFZM010000574.1:6746-17119 GCA_017657215.1 Limnothrissa miodon | reverse complement strand
CCCCCCCTCCCACCCTCTGCCTCCCGTGTCTGTGGTCTCCCCATGAATAATCCGTGTCCACAGACACCGGCGCTCCACGAGAGACACGAGCAGAAGGCGAGCGCCGCAAACAAACACACAAACATGCTGACGTGAGGGAGGAGATGAAGGCAGTGCTCTCCTGACGGAGACGCCGCTCGCTTATTTATATGGCAGCCTTTGGTTGTGGCAAAGCTTGGTGGTGATGTGACACACAGGCACAGACTCTATCTCTCTCTCTCTCTCTTTCACACACACTCATTATCTCTCTCTCTCACACACACACTTTCTTTCCCTCTCTCTCTTTCCTGCTAAGAACAGTAGATGGCACTAGAGCTCCATACATTATCTCGCTCTAAAGTAACTCTGATGTTTTTTTCCTACTGACTCCGTTCGGTTCTACAGCTCAACTTTATGGATCAACACTTCTTACTTTTTTGTTTTTCATTACTAAACTCTGGTACCTAGAACTTAGTACCCGGTTCCTGGTACCATCTATAGCACCACTTTTGTTGAGATTCCTAGTAAGCTGAACCAATACTACATGATGATATGTAAATATAGGAGATTATTAGGTGGTTGTTATCATCACTAGTGTCATTATGTTTCTTTCTTTCTGTTCTTTCATCTACTTCTTTCTCTGATTCCCTCTGTCCTTGTTTCTCACATCTCTCCTGTCTTTTCTGTGTGTGTGTTCTTTTTGTATTGGTCTACTTTGTTCCCTCTCTTCTTTCAGTGTAGGTAGACTGAGTCACTCACCCACTCACTGACTTTTTCTCTCACAAACTCACTTACACACTCCCACCCATCCATTCAGTCACCTATTCATCCACTCACTCACTCACTCACTCACTCACTAACGTTTACTTGTTGGCCAGATCAAGTAATATAAAAAACAACAATAATATATATAAGAGGAGTCCTTTGAAGTCATAGACACTGTGCTTCACCACAGAGTCAACACCTTGAGGATATAGACACTAAGGACCCACACATGATCAACAGCTTGAAGGCATAGACATAAACACCGTAGGCCCACACAGAGTCAATGCCTTACCCACACCTATGCACTGCATTCTAGCAAGGCATGTCCCAGAACCTTTCAAGACATCTGTTAAACCATCTAATTAAAAAGATAACCTTGATATCCTGGCCAATTACCATCCCATAACTAACCTCATTTGTTTAAAAAAATGCTCGAATGTGTCTAAGCTATTCTGTAGCTTTTAATGATAATAGTATCCAAGAAACCATTTCATACCTAGTCATAGTACAGAATCAGCCTTAGTTAAAGTCCTCCATGACTTTCTTATCTTATCTAATAATTGATTGTATTGAACTAATTAAGGAATTAAGTGTTGCATTTGGCATTGTACTGCCCATGGCATAATGCTACGCTTGAACACACAATAGACAACAATTCTGCATTCTGCCTGTTATAATGAATCATGCCACCCCATAGTAAAGGATGGTGTACACCAAGGCTCAGTGCTAGGGTCTGTTAGAAAGAAGCATGGCATTACTATTATGATGCTAGGGATCTTTTGTAAATAAGCATGCCATTGCTATGCAGATGACACCCAGCTACAGACTAGTGTATCTTACTATAAGACCTAAGAACTGCACACACATAACTAATTCTTGCCTCCGAGACAAATCTGTTTAAATTCTGCTAAAACTTGGAAAAAAAGCTATTACAATAGGCTCTAACAGCTAAACAACATCTTACCTAACCACCGAAACATTCCAGTGGCTTTTCACTCTCATTTAACACAAGAGTTAAAGACCTCAGGGTAATCATTAACCAGGACGTTTGTATTTATATAAAACATTTTTCAAAACCGCCTTTTTTTCACCTTCAGAATATTGCTAGGGTTTGAAAGTTCCTATCCTTTGAGGATGCGGAAAAACAAATACATGCATTACATACATACAGGCTTGATTACTGTTATGCTCTGTTCTTTGGGGGTTGTAATACATGTATTAAAAACCTACATCTAATACAAATGCCGCCTGAATAAGACAAAAAGAATGATTTAAAAAAAACATAATGTATAAGTCGTATAGGGAGGCAAAGACTCTTGGTTTATTATTGAACCAACAATATGCCCCCCGCCGATATGCAGATGTGAATCAAAGTATTTCAGCTCATTAAAATGTATATATTAAGTAGTTTTGTTTAAACTTGAATCATGCATCATGCCCTCACAAATGTCTAAAGCACCGGGAACGCGACATTTCCCTCCAACCAATACTAAATCTCCTATATTTTAGTAGTGGTTCCCAGTTCACCCAATATCACCTTATGGATGCCTGCTAGCATCCCTGACCTAGTTAGACTGAATATTTATAACAAATGACAGGTGAGACGGAGAGCAAAGGAGAGTGCGAATGAGTGACAGTCTGAACATAGAACTGACGTAACTGACGACCTCTGTCTTTCTCATTAGGCCAATTCAGTCGTTAACAATAATGGTGGCTTCTTTGCAGCAGTGTTTTTTTTTTTTTTTAAAGACAACTCATGTGAGACTCCCCGAAATTAATTGCTGCAAGTTGGGATGTCATGCAATGTCATTGCAAGTCATTGCAAGGTATAGCTTACTAAAGCCTTTTCATCTGTGGTGCAGGGAGAAAGGCTTAGCTCGTTGTAGCTTACCATCTGTAGTAATAGAATTCAAAGACATGTTTTTTTTTTTTTTACAAGACATTTCCTGAAGTTAGGCAGAGTGAAGTTAAGCAGACAAGTAGAATTTGTACTGGATCAGGATATTTCATCAAATTTGGTAAAAATGCATTATTGCATTAGTTTTAACAAGTAGTCTGGCCCCTCCAGCAGAACTTTTCAGTTTTATTGATCTAAAAAAATGGGCAGATATCTAATAACAGATAGCATGGAACCCTTAAGGACTGCCTCTGATATTGCCTTCAGCTGTGGGACATGGCGGCTTCTAATCCTCCCTGCAATGGTGTTGGTGTGCCAGGCACCATACCTTATATACTGCTGAAGCATAGTGCTGCCCCAGACCACTCATGTTTCATGGCGCCCCTTGACACCCCTCTCTCGCTCTCTTTATATGAATACGCACAAATAATCAGTGGTAAATCACACAGTAGGTGTAAATCACTCAGACTAGCCTAACTCATCTGCTTCCTCTGTCCACACACAGCACAATCAGGTCTGCTAAGTATCATCCAACCTCCCACTGGCTGACTTCCTTGTCACCAACTCCTTGGTGAGCTGTGGCTAACCTCAGAGGAAGCTTAGGCCCAGACCCATTCTGCTTCCTAGAAGCCCTGTGACCTGCCAAGCCCTCTCACATTGGTCTTGACAGGATGAACCCACCCAATGTTACCCCCCCATCATCAATCTCACTCCTCAACTTTAACATTCGGCCTTTAGACAGCCACACATGACTTGACTACCATGTGATGTTGGGTATTATTTTGGAATTATGATAATCAGCGAAAACCAAAGAAAATGTAGTCGGCCACAGCAACTCCTGACTGTAATTTTCTCCATTATCCATATTGGATCAGCCCCATCAGCTGCGGATCTGTCCATGGTTTCTCCCTTGGAAGCACACAATTTTCCTTGCCCCTGCTGCTCTTGGGTTCTCCTTGCTAATGTTTGTGAAGTGGTATGAGACAACAGTATTGTAAATGGAGGTGTATGAATATAAATGAATTGAACTGAATTCTGGGAATTCCCTGCTTTGTAGGTTTGTGTGTACAGTATAGCGTAAATGACTGTACATATATCACACTTGCCATGGTATAAGCTGTATAAATCGAATGGTTTGTTTTTGACAAGGCATAAATTATGGGAGTAAACACTGGCTTGCTCACTGGAGATAGTGTAATTCCAGGAGGCATCACCATAATCCCAGGAGACACATTAACACAAGCATTCCTTTTATTCTCTCCTCAAAAAGCAGCAAACTAGTGCTGAACAACGTGGAGCAAGTGGAAACTAGGACATAGAATGAGAGAGCAAATAAATAGACCCAGTGCAATAGAGGGATGAGGTTGTGTATAGGTAATGTTTAGAATATTAATCATGCTTTATCGATCCCCTGATAGCATTTAACCTGGACAGATTAAAGTGAGGTGTTTGTGTGTGTTTGTGCGTATGAGTGTATGTGTGTGTGTATGACAGTTTGTGACGACACTGGGGGGGAAAAGCATAAAAATTAAATGGGAAAATGAGGCTTAATTGTGTCACCATCAATTCTTCTGACAGCCTGTGCCTTCAAGCAGGAAATTATTTGGGATCTCAGCCACACAATCATTTCTGAAAATCAAATAAAAAACAGACACACACACACACACACACACAGACAAACACACACACACACGCACGCACACACACACACACACACACACACAGTGTCAGGGTGATGCAAATACAAACACACATACAAACACTTTGAGACAGGCATACAACATACCCAATGTCAATGGGTATGACAACCAACCCAATGCTGATAGGGACAATAGTCAGCTCCTTATTGCATGGGCACTAATTAACGGGAAATATAAATAGAGTTTTTTGCGTATATGGCCATATGTGTAAATGAAATAATGTAAATATTATGTCTTTATCTAATTCTGTATTTTACAAACCAGTCACACACCTCTGCTAATACATCTAGTCTGGACACACACACACACACACACACACACATTGATTACACACACACACACACACACAATGATTACTGAATCTAGGCCTAACCCCTAACCTATGGCCCTAACCCCTAACATAAGGGTGACATGAGCCTGTTAAAAGACACTTAATTCATGTTTATGACTGTTGTCATTAAGAGTCATTAGATTTTCAAGAGTGCACTCCAAAGTCCTGAATACGGACAATGTCATAAATAGGAATTAAGTATTAATAATGTCATGTGATGTTTATAACAGACTTGTGTCATCCCTATGTAGACCCTTTCAAGTAAAGTGTTGCCCTCTTTTCTGTGTCTTTGTTCCTTGTCTTCATATTTGAACCTGTGCTGTTTTTATTTGTCAACTCTCTCTCTCCCTCACTCTCATCCATTTATTTTTCATCTTTTTTAGAGAGATGTGACGTGCTAAAGTGAAAACCAAAATCTTAATTTGGTTGGCTTGACATTCACATTGTTCCCATGGTAACTGGAATATAGTGGAGAAATTTGGAGGGTAAATAGGGGCAGAGTGTGTCTGTTATCTGTGTAATATGTGTGGAGGTGTGTGCAAGAGCTGTGTGTTGCACTGCACTGGTCACAGATTTTGATACATTGACATTTACACTATAGGTACACAATCATTGATTGAATTTTTCAAATACAAGATTAGACTTATAACACATTCTCCCATGGTTATGAGAATATTTACTGCATTCACTGGCTAACAATAACTAATGGTCATGAATATTGTGAATTGCACAAGAAATGTTAGCATCCAGAAAAGCTTACATGTTTGCATGGCCTTACAACATGATACAGTATGACAGGGGTCTTCAACGGGGGGTCCGCGACCCCTAGGGGGTCCGTGGTGGTACTGCAGGGGGTCCGCGAAAATATTTCGTCTGAAGCATTTTTTTTCTCTTCCAAAAAATAAACATTGTCATAGTTAACATAAGAAAATTGTTCAAATGTTCAAAAGAAAATTGCTTCATATTCATTTTTAAATAACACATTGTAGGCCATGAATCATGCATGTGATCATGTGATCCCTGCGTAACATTTTGCTAACCTATGCCAAAACACATTAGCATTCATAAATGTACAAATACAGGTCACCACTTCAGCCTGAGCCTTATGTGACATTGCCTCGCAAATCCCATCAGTCCTAGAATAGAGAAGCTCCACTCACCAGGTTCAGTGCTCTAACCAGAACCTGGTAGCTGATCAGTTATCTTTAATTCTTCGTCCCACTATAATAAAAAATGTGACCCTTGTGATCTTGTGATCATCGCGATTTAAGAACACTTCCCCTCCGTGCGTTTTAGTTAAATAGCTTCGTATTCAGCAAACCCGTTCTTTTCGTTCTGGGAGATAAATTACGTTTGACTCGTCTGTTCAGTGTCGGGACTGATGAACCCTGAACTTTGCGGGGTATTTGTTCTATGTGATGTTTTGCTTTGTTGTTTTTTTATGAGAGTCTGCGGCTTTGAACTTCAAGGCGTTCTGCGCAAATTCATTCATACAACGTTCCGTCACAATAAAACGATAACGATAATCTCATGTTTCCTTCTGAAAGACGAAGTTATATTTACACAAGAGGAAGAGGCTTTCTGTCTGTATCAGTTTGAGCTAATGAAGCTTTGCCTGAATTTAGCTGAATATATCCAGCTAGTTAACCCTTGTGACATTCATTCTGTTATAGGGCGAATTTATGCAACTATGTAAAGAAACGAGATGTTACCCCCATTAATAATGACGCCTGTTTAGAATGTGTGCGTGCGTGCGTGCATGTAGGCACTCATAACTGACAGTCCAAATGACGGCAGGATTTGAGGTGGGCCAGGTGTGTAAGATAGCTGTCAAAACGTTTCTTTTCTCAACAAGTAGGCCTAATGCTTGTGAATGGGGCGATGACGTATTTTGACAGTTGAGTAACGTGTGCCAAGTCGTATCCATAATATTGAGAGGCGTATTGAAATTTTGATTTCGTACTTGTAATTTTTGAATTCGTATTTTTTATGCATGACTGAACTCATTTGAGAACTCACAAATGTTTATTTTATGCACAACTAAATACGCACGTGTATCAAATATATGGACACAAAAATTTTGACAGCAATCTTACTCCAGGTGTGGGGGTCCGTGCTCTGTCTCTCTCACAGCCAAGGGGTCCTTGAGCTGAAAAAGGTTGAAGACCCCTGCAGTATGAAAGAAGGACAAAAATCACATGCATTGTATGAAGCAGCCATAGTGTTGAACATTTTCGCAAACATTTTTACATTTATATGTCTAGTACAAAATATCAAACTGATATCTTGACACAAGCTATAATATTGTACTGTGTCATCTTTCAACGTAGAAGAAAAGAAAGACGTCTGAAAGATCTCCATGTTGAACTCCCCAAAGTAAAGCTTTTTTGAGTATTGGAAATTATTTTCCCTCTCAGGGTCAAGGTCAACACAAACTAGAGCAGAAACTGCATGTTCAATCTTACCAGAGGTGGACTGAGGATTTTTTTTTAGTAGATACACCACTCTTCTTTTCCTTCTCTCAGAGAAGGAGGGCAGATCCAGTAGGTCCAGGCTACTGACCATCCAGGGCCACCAGAGTCCCAGAATGTATAGCTTTGAGTTGATGGTGGTTTGGAGTTTGTTAAGTTGTGTCGGGCCCCGTGTCTTTGCAGCCGTATAACAGGATGGACTTATGGATGGAGACATTAAATTTGAGGATTAGTATTTTAGTTTTAATTGAGATGCTCCTGGCCCTCTGTTAGACCTGTCAAATCAGCTTTGGTATGAACCTGATTGCAAATCATTTAGTCCTAACTGAACAAGCTTAGCTGACTTTAGATTAAGATTTGAGTCTAATAGTTTTGAACAACTTATGTGCTGAGTGGTCATTATGCTAAGCAGTTTGTAATTTTTATTTAGTGAGTGCCATTATTGTCTTGCCTGCGGAGGACAGAGGCTCAGTTGGGTGAGAGAGAGATAACTCGTCAAGGAGAGGCTGACTATGTACCGTAAAAGGGCCACATCAATAACAGTAAGAACTGGTAACAGACAGTAATACTAGTAATCATCAATTACATTGGTTCTCATTTCTCAATGAAATTGCACTTTATCTGCAACCTTATCCAGCATTATGCAATAGCAAAATGTTTATAGGGTGGGCTGTGGTTTTCACACACATCTCTTGTCCTGTTTTAACGCTCCTCGGCTGCTTTGTTGCGTGCATGATCAGCACTGCAGCAGTGAAAGTATTCCCCATCAAATGGCAAAATATATATTAAAATATAGGATATATAAAAATAAAGACCGCTTTTAGGGTAACAAACCAGCTGGAGCTTGGCTATTGAAGCTCTCAAATGTCCTTGAACATGTTGCTACAATCCCAGCTGCTCAGATGAGCTCTTAGAAACTTTACCTGGATGCACAGATGTAGCAGTACCAGTAAATAAAAACATTCCTAAAGGGCTTGAAGAGGCTCCATATCAATGAAGTCCACTCTGCTTTGAGAGTACTGGGTCTGAGATGTTTTGATAGTGAGTGCTATTCAAGGACGATGATGTTACTGTTTTTTTTTTCTTCTTTTGTGAAAATGAGTATTAGTACAATTTATACACGAGTCTGTCATTAGCTTTGTACATGTAAAGCAGTGGTGTGGACTTATCCAATGACCTAAGCAGTCTTTTAAAGATAGGGACATCAAACTAACTTGATTTGAATCCCTCTTCTCAAACTCAAACATACTCTGTGATGTTTGTATCCTCACAAACAACACACACACACACACATACACACCCGTTTCTCTCTCTACCTCTTTCTCTCTCTCTGGTCTATTTTTCACCCAACATCACTTTGAGCAGAGAGGAGAGCAGCACTCTCATCCACAGTGGTGACTCGGTGCTGCTGAGAGTGGGCCAGAAGCACCTGGGTCAGATATGGACATCCGCCATTAGAAACCCCCTCTTGATGAAGACTGAATGGAATGCGTGATGAATTTTCTGTCTTTTCTTTCTTTCCATGCAGTTTATCTGCAAATCCTCTAAATGAAATAGAGGTGAAATAGGATTTTATTTACTTTGATGGGTCATTGGCTGTTAGCGAGAGCGTCTATTCTGACTCAGATTTTCTCTGAAGAAAATGCGTTTCTGTGACAGTCAGACTGAAGTTGATGCGTGGAAAATGTAAAAATGCACCACCTGCTTTTTCCTGTTCTTTATGTGTGTGAGTCTGTGTGTGTGTGTGTATGCACACTTGTTTATTTGTGTACAAAAACATGATCTAACCGCACACACATACACACACTCCTTCCAGAGGTATATCTTAGAAGCAGAATGACAGGAAGTAAAATCTGTCATTTAATTTAACTCTCTCTCTCTCTCTCTCTCTCTCTCTCTCTCTCACTCTCTCTTGCCTGGAGCCTCTCTGGTTTGGTCTCTCTTTAGTGCTGCCATTCCTCTCTGACTCTGTTTGCTGTAATGGTTGTCCACTGCAGCTGTCTCCCTCCCATATCTCTGAGCTCCACACTCACGTCTACACAATGAGACAACTAATTCCCAAAATGGGTTTTTGGACAAGGAAACAGCCTTTACAAAAATATATTTTTCCACAATGATTTTCAAGGACAACACACATCAGTTCAAGTTCAGCACGTCTTGTGTAAATATTTTTTTTTTACAATTTTGGCTTGAGCCCAGTCCGGTTAAAAAAGTTCTCTCTTTTTATGCATAACACCCAGCTTTTAAAATGTGTATATTATTGCCATATTATTAATAGGAAGAAGGAGAATTCACCTCTCTAGGAATATTGAGAAATGTAAATTGGTTCAGATACTCAAGAACTGTATTTCTGTAAATGGAGACTTTGAAGACTTTGCAAACAGTGTTTGACTTCACTGTTGGCTGCCATATTGGAAAGTCAAAGAGCAGTGTTCTTAAACAGGTGTGACTTTCCACACTCACACACACCTTCAGTGTTTAGGAGGTTTAATGAGTTAGTAGTTCATGTTACCCCATCTGCAATATAATAGTCGTGTAACCATTTCAATTATAACAGCATACAGTCATTCAAGTAATGTAATACTTCAACACAGGCACAGTGTTGTTGGACTTCAACACCATTTTACGGTGAGATTTGCTGCAGATCTTTGAATAGCTGCTGAATCAAATATTTGACATTCTGCATTCAGAACATCAGAAAATATCATTTGTCTATTTGTGTGGGATTGATTGTGCACGTATGCACCTGGTCACTACAGCTAATTTGTATTCCCTGCAATGGGCTATAGGCCTAAACTGTAGTTTTTCCTGTCAGTGGCATGACTCCTGCTCACACTGCTTGTAGGCTGTGCATCCAACAGGAAGTGGTGTAGTGTTGGCAAACATGAGCCGGTAAGTCATAATAGTAACAGTATCAGACTTTCAGATGCAACTAAAATGGTAATCCTGGATATTTTAAGTGACTCATTTAATTACACAATGTTTTTAAAGTAATGTAACTGATTACTGTTACTTGTTACTTTTATTTTTTTAGTTAACATAATCTTATCACATCCACACCACACCCACCCACGCACATACCATCACATATCATCCTGTGTACACTGTAGTATATGTTGTGTGTGATTTTTGAAGCTGCTGGGACTTTGAATTTCCCCTTAGGGATCAATAAAGTATCTATCTATCTATCT
>JAGFZM010000573.1:7226-28999 GCA_017657215.1 Limnothrissa miodon | reverse complement strand
AAGTGGAATTTTGTGGAAATCAACATAAATTCTGAAGAACTCCAGAGAACACGACAAGAGTGCATTAGCCACCTGGTGCACCCTTTAAACACTGTTCTGGATGACAGCATTGGCTGCGCAGTGTGGTTTGCAGCGAGGGGGATTGGCATGGCAATGGATGGTGCAGAACAGAAGCCACATACCTCAACTGCAAAGGTAATACCCATAATGCAACTGTGCTTGGAAATAAAAATGGATTCAGTGTGAGGTTTGTTTTGTCTGAAAGGCCTCAGCAGTTAAACCTTTCCTGGCAGGTTGTTCTGACAGGCATTGGGGCGGATGAGCAGCTGGCTGGGTACTCCAGACACAGAGTGTGTTTTAAGAACGATGGGCTAGAGGGCCTGGTCAACGAGCTGGCCATGGAATTGGGCAGAATTTCATCTCGCAACTTAGGCAGAGATGACCGGATTATTGGAGACCATGGAAAGGAAGCAAGGTAAAAGCTGATATTTTACTCGAAACACACTGATATCCAAATTTCTGAAATTATTTGTTGTTTAATGTGTTTTTGCACTATTCTACCATTTTAGGATGCTGTGTAATTCAACAGTACATTTCCACATAACTTGTATAGTCTTTATTAGCCTTATCTACTGTATTCAGTAAACTTTGTACTTTTTTGGGTGGGGAGATTTCCATACTTAGATGAAGATGTGGTGAATTTCCTGAACCAGCTGCCAGTGTGGGAGAAGGCTGATCTAACACTTCCTCGGGGCCTTGGAGAGAAGCTGCTTTTGAGACTGGCTGCTAGAGAGCTAGGCCTGGGGCCTGCATCCATTTTGCCAAAGAGAGCGATGCAGTTTGGCTCTAGGATTGCTAAAATGGAGAACAGGCATGAAAAGGCATCGGATAAGTGCAAAAGACTCATCACAGATTGAACCAGACCCAAAGATCAAATATAATTTTATTAGAGTTTATGTATGAAACAGCATGATTTCTGTGGAATGAATTTTGACAAATCTGCCCTCATTTCTGCTAATAGTAATGGGATTCTTATAAAGAACAAGTCTCATTATCTGTGTAAGCCAGTCTCATCTCTAAATGTTAATGTAAATAAACACTGATATCTTTAATTTGGTCTTTAAAATATTGGTCACATTCTATGTAGGATGGAAGGTTTCCCACATCAAAGCGCCCAGATATCTGAAAGATGTACACAGGCTTTCTGTGAAAGAACAGTAATATTGTATTAGCTTTTCTTAATAAGGGAACATCGCCTGTATTCCTACTCATAAACTATTTCGGAACGAGAATATACCTTACAATGAGCCAAGACAAAAAGGTCCCCGGGGCATCTTTCTCTTCAATGGGTGCATTCTGTCATGTATACATATTCATTACATTCAAAAAAAATATTGGATAATTTTCTAATCATAGTGCAATATTCAGCTGGCTTACCTTTTTCTCATTAAGGAAAACATCTAAAAGTGGAAGAGTACTTTTAGAGAACAAGTAAAAGCAGGGGCACTGAAAGAGAAGAGTCATTCCAGGTCATACATTTTACAAAGTTGTGGTGCTTTGGTGAACACTGCTATAGTTAAAGATGAACATATCTACAAAGTTTCTTACTGCCTTCCTGGACTTTGTGTCAGATGGGTGAGGCTTCTCTTTCATACAACTCACACGCATGTTCTCATCATTAACTTCAAGAATCCCATACTTTGATGTTTCTACCAGAAGAATGTAAAAAAAGTATTAATATTCAGATTCAGTAGTCTCACAATAGGTTTCTCAATTAGATTCACAGGACACTTACCCTCTTCTTTGCAATTGTAAGATAGCACTAGATTAGAATCACCATCTTTTGCTTGAATTTCAGAAAACATCTCTGTAAACTTCAAAAGACTAAAGTCTTCTTTGAACAATGTGTCACTGTTGAGCAATAAGGAGAAATAGTTTCACACACTGGTCTGGATACTGACGTGGGTAGTATGTCCATACTGCATTTGTTTATGGATACCGAAGTCTATTTCAGAATGTTTACCCTCCAATAACTATCACATGGTCCTCAACCAAGAAGTGCTTGACTGTAAGCTGCAGGCACGCAACAGCGCCAAGCCGACCCTGAAATCATTTTTGAAAGCAATAAGATTGTATAATAATGGTCTTTACCTTATGCAAGCTACCACAACTTACTCTAAATTGTAGTTCAGCACTGTATTGTCACCAGTTTTAGAAAGTTGTCGTTTTAAAACTGATGAATAACAAACCTCCTACAATACGTCTTTTATGACAAAATGTATTCTTTCACGGGGTAGATTTAAGACAGACCTCATTTGAGCTGGTCCCATCGCTGAGTATCTTCACATTGGGATACTCTTTAGACCATTCCTCAAAAGCTTCAAAGTAGAGAGCATTTGTCTAGAGAAGATATTGATTACAGTATGGTCAGGTTTTTATAAATAGGCTACAAATCATGTTTCAATTGTACCCTTGCACGGAAACCATTCTGTGGGTTGTTACTTACAACCACAAATACGGTGTCCACGCATCCAGTTGAAGTCATTGCTTTGACCCAATGAGATATTAGAGCACAGTGGCCCACAGGAAGCAATGGTTTGGCAATACCGAACAGATGCTTGAATAGTCCAGTTGTGTCGTTCCCAATGTCTCTTTGCAACCGTGTTCCATATCCTGCTGCCAGAATAATAGCTTTCATAATGCAAAAGCTAAAGCAACCTGGAATGTTTATCTATGGCAGTTAACGTTAACCTAGCAGCCAAGCTATAGCGAGGCTGGGGTTTTCCTTGGTTCTTAATTGTGAAATTTGAACTCGAAAACTGAAACCGACATCCAAGTCTTCTAAACTCTAATAACACTATAAAACTGTTCACACAAATTCCCAGTGGTTACAGGGGTTGCAACCATAGAGTATGGTTCCAACATAGTTTTCTGATTAAAGTGACATGCGCACTTGAACTGGTCAACAAAGTTCACACTTGAAACTGTAACGCAATGCTACCCTCTACTGTTTCCACAGGGAACTTCAGGCTAACACGCATGACGCACGTTCACGTTGGATAAAAGCGTCCGTGGTTGCTAAGTGCAACGCAAGTATCTTAAACTCGAGCTGAGATTTAACAGCAAGTTAGTCTTGGATTTAATAACAGTTTTTTGATGTTTTGCGATGGTAGGGGATGTCAAATCGGTTGATTCTGAAAAGGTACAATGCATTTAGAGTTAGAGTTAAGCGTTTAGAGCATTAACATATGGCTGTGGAGGTTTTATTGGCGATACTAGCGAATGCCCCATATCTTAGTGGATGACTGCACGTTGATGACATTAACTTCAATTCTTTGTTAGCTGTCTAGTCCATTTTTGTTAACTGTTAACTTATTCAGCCAACCCGAAGCCAAGATCTTAGAGTAGAATGTCGAAGTCTGAGATGACAGCTTCCGAGATAATTTCGTGCGCAGAGAGGGAAGAAACGCTCCGTGCCACCTTAGCAGCCCAAAGAGATGCCACCGCTTTTTTTGAGAAGTATAATAGAAGAGAGCTCCAGGAGTTACTGGCTCTCACGACGTGTAACTGGCTGATGTGCGGTGACGATTTTACTCTGCCCGTGGAGTTGCCCCCCGGAATCATAAAACAAATGAAACATTTTAGTCAATCCAATATTACTGTCCTTGCGCCTTGTGAATGTGGTTCGAAACTTGATTACAAAGTGGTCCATCAAATTCTTAGGGAACTTACTATTGGAATCTACTGCTTTAACCAAGTTCCAATCATCAGTCTTGAGCCCAATTATGATAAGAGCACCACATGTCAACTAACACCAGCTTACTTTGACACCAAAGTGGGACAGATTTTGATTAACATCGACTACACAATCAAGGCTGTCTGGCATGGGGCGATAATCCCTAGAGACAAACGACTTCGTTTTTCTGAACTGTGGCGATCCAGTATGGGAGTGGATTCCAGCGGAATTCCACAGACCAAGAAGAACATTCTTACAGAGTTTCTTACAGCAGGTGAGATGCATCTATACAATAGTAATAATAAGCAATTAAACATGTCAAGTTTAATTTTACATTATTCTTGACTAATATTTGGGAAGCAAGGCATACAATTGTTACTATAACACTAAGTGAATTCTAACAAATGTATAATACAGTGGCTTGAGCCAATGCCACAATATTTATTGTAGCGACAGAATACACTGCAGTATAGTGAAACAACTTTAGTTTAGGTCTTTAGTCTTAGTAAAGAACATTGAGGCAGTATCAGGCTCTGTGAATAGATATCATGAAATGAAATTTGAAATGTAACCCGGTATACTTTCCAGGTTTAATGGACATTTCCGAGGACCCTGTGTACCAGGGCATATACGTGGACCCTAGCCCTGACCCTATCTATAACCCAAACCATATAGATGAGGAGAGGCTATTTGAGCAGTACTCCGACAGCATCCTGCTGAAGCTCACGTCATATCTGACCTCTACACAGCAGCAAGAAAATGTGTTCTCGTTCGAGAGCACCCACAGTTTGGCTAGCGTTCTGCGGCTTACCGAAGACAAATTGGAGTTGGCCACCTACCAGAGGCTACAGCAGCGGTTGGCTCGTCAGGTGCGAGTGGTGAGAGAGAGCCTGGCACGGAGGCCTGACATCCGCACTGACCTGGCCTACTTCCGCCTTATCACTTTCCTAGTGCCCCTACTGGTGGGTCTGAAGAAGAAGATGAAGATCCCAGACCTGTCAAAGGTGCTCCCGCCTTTCTCAGGTAGGTCCAGGTGATCATAGGGTGAGGCTTGACTTGTTGTATGTGTGGGATAGAACCAATGTGAAAGTAGGTGATACATCATCTTAACAACCACCCCTCAGCTTTACTACTTTCACGATAAAGAACAGCCTCTAGGGGCTTATTGCTTACCATATACATTACTATGGTATGGAGGAAGCCACGGCACATTGGCACATTGAGAGACCTTTAGTCTGTTAACCTGTTTATTTGATAGACTTGATTTTCTTATTATTTTACTTTACTTGTGATACAGATGATTCGGGCCTATTGGTGGTCAAGACAGGTGATACATTTTATACAGTTTATATTGAATTGTACCTCCCTCCCTCAAGTTCCTCAATTAATTGTCACAAATTGACATGAAACAACTTGCCAGTTAAAGCAAAGTTCTGTTTTTTCTCTTATGAGCTCCCTCTAAAGACCGCTGTATTGCATTGTATTGCACTGCATTCTATTGGAGGCGGACCGCTGCTGTTGAACATTGCAAATTCTATATCTACCGTTGTAGGTCACAGTGGCGCATTCTACACCGTTCGTTCGCCGTGTAATGACTCATGTTACATTTCATTAGTATGAAACGGATTAATTAACTGAAAAATGTTGCTTAGTGGGCCTTTAAATCTTCAGAGTTCATTGCTTAGGGGGAAGGGGACATTGGAATTTAGACATTAAAAGAGAAATATGGTGTGATTCAATCTATTTCAATTCTATTTGTTATCGGTCACAAGGTGCATTCTGTTCCACACTGGATTTGTCCTTTAAGTTTCCAAATGAAATTTCCACTTACTGTTCATTCACATTGCAGGAGATAAACTGAAGACTGAGAGGGAAGTACCTCCTCTCATTGTTGGACCTGAGTTTGCTTGTAGGCATTTCCCATACAAGGAAAATGAGTACTTTCACTTGCATGGTGGTATTGAAATTGATGTGGGAACACCACCTCTTGCTGAGTTTTCTCAGGAAATTAAGGTGAATCCAGTTTGAAGACCAGTTTGTCCATGTCTGAGTGTGACTACAGCCTTGAATGCAATTAACTAATTAACAGTAGTTGTAAATCTTGTATATTGTACAGTAATTGTAAATCTTGACAGGCATTTGTATGACTCTTCGCTAAGTGAAGTTTTGTATGCAAATCTTTTGGCACAGGAAAATGTAAAAAACATCCAGAGACTTGCTGCTGATTGCTTGAATGACCTACTCTGTCAAGACACAACATACAAGGAACACTTTCCCATACCAGTGATTGACATTGATGGGAAAAGGTAGTGCATCCACATGCATCTCTCCCTTCCTCTCTCTCTCTCTCTCTCTCTCACACACACACACACACACACACACTCCCTCTGTCTTGTCCTCTCTCATTCAACGCATACTCTCATTCACTCCCATACAA
The DNA here is from genome assembly GCA_017657215.1 of Limnothrissa miodon. Classification (NCBI taxonomy): domain Eukaryota; kingdom Metazoa; phylum Chordata; class Actinopteri; order Clupeiformes; family Clupeidae; genus Limnothrissa; species Limnothrissa miodon. The sequence goes on along the minus strand of JAGFZM010000573.1, from coordinate 22,826 downwards.
AATCCTGAATGTCCTGAAGAATGTGCTGTGAGAGTCTGAAATAGCTCTTTGTGTCTGTGGCAGCTATCATGTGATCTCCATTGAGTTGGGGTCCCTCTACCCCCAGCCCTGCCTGACTCAGTGGTGGGAAGCACTTAATAGCTGCATCAAAACCCTCCGGAAGAAACGCCTGCCACTAACCGACATACAGCTCCATGAGCAGTTCAAGAGGACGTTTGGGTACAAAAAAGCAATCCAGTGTAAGGTAATAGTCCAGCAATAGCTGTCAGTCTTGTCAGTGCTGTAGTAAATATACTTCAGTTGCAATGGATTATGTTGGTAAGAGCTTTAATTGTGGCCCACCAATCAGAGCGTGCCGTTTGGACTGAGGGCGGCAGCTGAACGCGGCCTGTCGGCAGTGTTTCATTTACTTTGCCGCAAGAATTCGGCATCGCACCTGGGTGCCATTGACGACCAGGGATACACACTGCTTCACCACGCCGCTGTCCACAATCAGGCGCACATTGTGTGCCAGTTGGCTGTGGCAGGAGTCAACCTGAACCAGGCACGCAGCAGGAGGTTCAACCGGACAGGTTTTGTGCTACGCATCACACACACACACACACACACCCACAAACATTCACACTCCTTGCGTCATTATGATTTCTCATTATCAAAGTCCCCTTTCATGCATACACACACACACACTGCACATAGTTACCTTCTCTCAATCCCACAATAATCATGATTATCTAAAAAGTCCTGAGGTGTTCAATTTATAGCCCCTAAATTGTGATTTTATTTAGTAGTGACTGTCCCGTCTACTATATGAGTGAGTTGTGGTTTCCAAATTTCAGTGAAGAGTGGAGTAGATGTGCAGCTAAAAGAAGGCGCAGGTGAGTAGATTTATCCAATGAAGGGTCTACTTAGTCCAACTGAAATCCTGTCCACTGCCCAATATATCTGTCTTTCCTGTTGAATGTAAATAGGACCCACTCCGCTTCATCTAGCTGCACAATGTGGCTCGTTGGAGGCCTTGAACTGTTTGTTGGCACTGCAGGCCGACTACACAATAGTGGACCGCAGAGGATGGATGGCCGTGCACTTTGCAGCCTATTATGGCCATGTGGCCTGCATCCAGGCGCTGTGCAGGAAGGACCCTGCTTTGGTTGAGTGTCAGACCAACGCTGAGTAAGTTCCTTTCATCGCCTTGTTCTCACGGTCGTATATCCAAATTAGATGCACGCCACGTCAGTAACGCAGGAAGTGAAACTGGCTTGCTGTGGCAGGACAGTCAGGAAGTGGAAGTAGGAGACTGCATGAACCTTCACTGTCATGGTTCAGTGATATTAATGAAATAATCAAAAGAAGTACACATGCTCTGGTTTCACGTGCTTTAAATAACAAGTGTTGTACATTCTTAACTCTTTGTGTTATCTCTTTTTTGTGTGTTTTTAACCAGTGGCTGTCCCACTGCTACCAACTTTGCCTGTAAACTACATCATCCTCTCCTATGAATCTCTGGCCTGTGTGAACCTCTGTCTTGCAGGTACCGTAGCTCTCCGCTGCTGCTGTCTGCAACATCAGGTGCTGTGGAGGCCCTGCAGTACCTGCTGTCTGTCGGGGCGAACTGGAAGCAGACTGACAGCAAAGGCAACAACGCAGTGCAATTAGCGGCACTGTATTTCCACATAGACGTGCTGCTGCTACTCATCCACTTGAACTTGGAAGGACTGCCAGTATGGCTGTTACTTGTTGGTATGCAGTTTACATCACAGTTGTGTTTCATGCACCCACCCCAAAGAGAGAGTTTCAAACTGGGATAAAGTAGGGCATCGTTTACCCTGTTACTAATTATTAGGCATTCAGAATTACCATAAAGCTGTTAAGGTAAACAGGTTCCAGTGTCTGGCTGGGAGGGAGGTGGTTGGGAGGAGGTCAGTCACAGCTGATGTTTATTAGTTTGATCTCATCTCTTGCAGTTAAGTACTGTGAGTGATCAACCGCAGCATGCTGCTTGTTTAAAGAGCCCATAGAATGCAAAACCACATTTACCTTGTTATTGTTGAATTTAGGTAGCTTAAGGTATCCAACGGACTATACCGAAACTCCAAAAACCATCTTCCGCCTCCTTCTATATGCAAATTTCAGGCTAGAATTTCCAGGCTGAAAAAAAACAATCTGAAACTAGTGCTCTGTTTACGTAGACAGTGCAAAGCTATACCTCCTCCATTACATTGTCCAATCCAAAGAGCTCTGCTCAAGAATCTTTGGTCCAATCAAAAATTGTTTGTAACAGTCGCTTGTCCAACCCCCTGTTGCTTCGGCGGTAGGCTATAAACGAACTGTAGTCTATGTAATAGCCTAGCTAGCTAACATTAAGAATGGCTAACGGCTCTAAGAAAAATAAGTGCATGTTGAATTTCTGTTTGAAATAAGTGCATGTTGAATTTCTGTTCAACTGGAGAACACACTGAAAAAATTGTCAGCACGTGCGTGTAACAGGGGTTTTTGCACTACCGTCCTCAAGAACCTCGCATTCAACAGGGAGTAGTTGATGTTTACCTACAACCACGTTCCACTAAACTTCAATCCGAGATTGGCCATTTCACCCCAGATTGTTTCGCCAATCTTGGGCTGTATCAATCCAGCTTTTCACGAACACTATGCCTGAAACCAGGATCTAACTATTCTCCAAGCACAACCGGTAGGTAACCGCTAGAATTCAGTGTTTTTTGGTCTTTGTATGTACTGGTATTTCTATGGCCTTAACAGTTTGCCTTGATGCTACTTCGATATCCAGGTTATTGTGAAGCAAAAAAAAACACCCGGTCACTAAAGTGTTGGTAGGCTAGCAATCTAGCCATTGCAATAGATAGCCTACTAATGTCGCATTTCCACTTATATCCTGCAAGGATCGGCAACTTTGCTATTCATAAGTTCATAAGTGCAAATTCGGTTTGACAGCAGTAGTTATAATTTCAATACATTTATTCTACATTTATACTATGATTGCTTACCAGTCTGACACATTAATTTCCAAACGCTGTGGATCTGGCTGTTGTATGGTTGAATTCCTGACAAGTCCATTGCGTGTTTAATAGCTCAGATAGTTAACGCGATTAACTGTTTACTCCATAGACTGACTCAGATACGGTAGTTCACCCAAAGAGTATAGTGAAACTAGAGAGCCAATCTGCTTCAGCAGGCCTCTCAATAAACTAGCCAATCAGCGCCAGGAGGCGGGAAACTGGCCAGGGGGCGGGAAATACGAACATTCTTTAAAGAGCATGCATTTCTGAGCATGGAATAGACGGCCTAGAAATGCTCCTGGGTCATTTTCAGCCGCACAAATTTGCATACGCAATTATTGAGGCTCAAAGAACATTTTATGATGGTCAAAAAACGTGTTCTATGGGACCTTTAATTACACTAAGTTAAATAAATGTCCTCACCAGTGGCATGTGACAGCAGCGCCAAACTTTTCAAACTTTCTCTATTACAGATTTAGGTGCGAGTTAGAGGCAACATTTCAACAGGAAAAGAAACCACACTCACAGACGTCTTCTCATGCTTTTTTTAAAAAAGTAAATTGCACCATGCCCAACAAACGCATTTCGGTGTCAAGCCGTATGTATGCATGCATGTATGTAAAAATGTATGTATGCATGTAGTCAGTTGCTTCCTCCTGGCTGGATGGCTGATGCTGGGGATTTGTGTGCTTGCAGACATGCTTCACAGCGAGGACCACAGGAGGCTGGAGATGGCCATCAGGTGTCTGGAAGTGCTCTGTGTGAGGGTGGAGTCCTTTTGGAAAGACATCATGGATGCAGGTGGCATACCCCCTCATCACACCTCTTACCTATGAAATGAAAGTAACTGTAGCCACTGAAACTGTAGCTACTGAAACTGTAGCGTTTTTTTTTCTGTATTGTTTAACACTGTTAATTACATAAATAACATTATATTGAATTCAAAATACATACCTGAGTCTGTGAACACAATTTATTGGTAAATGTTGCTCCAAGTGATCCCTGCAGGGTATCTGTGTAGGTAAATTCTAAGACCTACTGTATACAGATATCAGTGTCTGTTTTTCTCAGTGCCTCAGGGAAACCTGGGAAACAAAGAATGAACACTTAAATGCCAGGATGGGATGTATTTCTGCAGATAGGCTCAGCGTCTCACGTCTCTGCCCCACAGGTGGGCTAGCATCTCTGGTAGAGCTGCTGCGCAGCGGCAAGTCCCTGATCCAGCGGCTGGCGGCGGCCGTCGTCTGCCACGTGTCCGAACGGCCACAGGTGTGTGAGGTCCTGGTGCGGTACAGTGCCGTGCCAGCACTGGTGCACCTGCTCAGCTGTCCCCAGGCCGAGCTGCACTCACGCTGTGCCGTCATTCTGGCCGACATGGCTGCACACAATGACCAGTACAAGGCCCTCATTGCCCAGCTGGTGAGTCCAACAGACAGACCTCCTAGCTTGGCTAGGATTATAGCTGTGGACATTGGCCTAGTGAAACCCTCCATAACAAATAAGGATAGAAAGTGTGTGTGTCTGTGTGTATGTGTGTGTTTAGGAGATGGTAACATTGAGTCACGCTTATTAGCCATCCACTAATCCTAATCCTTCCTCTTGATTTCTGATGCACTATTGCAATTGAAGGTAAGGAAAAAAAACAGAAATAAATGGTGTGGTCTTTAATGACCTGGTCCCGACAGGTAAGTGACCTTTTAAGGTGAGCTAGGGAGCTCTGTTCTGGTTTGCCTGTTTGCATTACCACTACCCAGTCATATCTGGCTTTGGTTGGCCTAGGCCATGCTTTCACACGTAGCGGCATGGACAGAATGTGAATGAATAACTGTGGTCACACAGTATGTTTGGGTAAGGTTGCCCATCCCTGATCTGTATTTGCATAAACTTTTCTTAAAGATAAAGAATAAAAGCTTGAAATATAAATATCTGCATTTTAGGTCAGCCATGTGGCTTCCTTAACTCCATAACTTCCTTGATCCTGAACTGGAAACGGTGTGTCAGCATTTTAGAAGCTGCAAAAACACCAAAGTAGACCCAAGGGGAATGTACTCAAAAGATAAAAAATAATACACCAGGGTTCATATTCTTTGAACCTCAATGTTTAAAACCTCCTTAAACGAGAAATCCGGTGTGACTTGGACCTGGACTGTACTGGAAGATGTTACCGAGTACAAACATATATCCAATGCTCACCTCCGTTCACCCCCAGCATTCCGCATTAAACCGTTTTTAGCCAAAGCTTTCATTAACCTTACACTGCTAGCTATAGGGGTCTATAGCTTCATTGGTAGACTTCTGAGCGCCCTGACATTTAAAACGAGACAATGAGAACTTTGAATGTAAACAGGTACTTTATTAAAAAGACCATAAAATACAGACAGTACCTTCACGGAATTTTGTGGTCACCGTCATCTTGAAATTAAATCACGATAAGTCGATTGACGAACAGATAGGACTGGGGAACAGATTGAAAATGAAATTCTGTTGAAGTGCTTGGATTTCATCTGAAAATATATGGTGACTCTTTACATGAGCACTAAAGAACCAACAAATGATGAAACTTAAAAGAGTTTGACCAAAGACATTTATAAGGTTGTAGCTCGTCAATCGACTTATCATGATTTAATTTCAAGATGGTGGCGACCGGGAAATTCTGAGAAGGTACTGTCTTTATAAAATGTGTTTTTTAATAAAGTACCGTGTTTGTACTTGGTAAAATCTTCCAGTACAGTCCAGGTCCAAATCACACCGGACTTCTCCTTTAAGTATAGTATAGTCAGAGAGAGTTCAGTATCCAAGATCTTTGGTAAAGTAGTTCATATGAAGTGACAGGGAGCACAAAAATGTCCCACAAGTCTTTGCCCCATAAAAGTTTTATCTTAATTTATCTTCTCTTTATGGTTTTCAACAAGATCTGGGTAAAATAGTGAAAGAAGATAGGAGAAGCGGTCAGAGGCCTTTGTCTGTTTCTCCCCTCTCCCCAATAGGGTGGGATCACCCTCCTGGTGAAACTCCTGAGCTCCAGGCTGCAAGACGTGCTGGTGAACGTGGTCCGATGTCTCCGGGCCCTGTGTGTTGGCAGTCCTGACAATCAGAGTGCGGTGGCGCAGTCTGGAGGGGTTCCCTATCTGGTGGAGTTCCTGACGGTCAACTCTGGTATTTGCACACCGCTTAAATATGAACACTACTTTAATGCCATATACAGCATACATAGCTAGTTGTAATGCTTCTTAATATTTCACCCATTGTATTTATGTGGGCACCTACTAGCATCATTTTTATCATTTTAAAAGTTAGTCAATCAATGCACACTGTTTAAGGGAATAGATAGAATGGCAGAAGTAGCACCCTGTGGAATTCTTTTTGATGCTTGCAGTGAATTATTGCTATAATAATTATTACCGTATAATAATAATACAATTATTATTATGTGCGGGAGCCTTTCTAACCCTCTCCTGGACCTTTGCCCTGCCTGGCTCCCACAGAGACCCTGCAGGAGGAGGCCTGTCTGGCCTTGGCGGAGCTGGCCCGTGGGCACAGGGAGAACCAGGAGAACGTCTGCTCGGCTGGTGCAGTAAGCCCTTTGGTGCGGATTCTGCGGAGTCGGAGGATGCCCGCCCAGTTCAAGGCTGCTAGAGCGCTAGAGGCCATAGCCGACTACAACGGCGCCATACAGACACGCTTCCTGAAGACCTCTGCCACCAAACACCTCCTGCGACTCTTGAAGGTGATTTGTCCTGTTGGGAAGCCAAAGTCTTTTATTGTGATCAGTTGTCTCCTCTTTAAGGACGGTGATATCTGATATAATTATACATTGTAATACATTGTATTACATATATTATATATTGAAGTTAATATATTCACCAGGTTTTTCACAGGCTTGACAAGTCCAATAGTTAAATGTTTAGTTTAACAGTTTTTATAATTTATGATTAAATGATATCAGTGGTGGACAGTAATGAAGTACAAGTAATTCGTTACCGTACTTAAGTAACTTTTTAACGTATCTGTACTTTACTTGAGTATTATTGTTTTGAGAGACTTTATACTTTGACTCAACTACATTTTGAAGTGCAAAACCTTACTTTTTACTCCACTACTTTCCTAAAACCTGTCGTTTCTTTTTACGTTCCTTTCCACAACATACATGCGTAACCAGTGACAGGTCAAAATAAGTACACGTGTTCCGCAAGTGTACCAATCAGAACACGTGTTTCGTGCAGTTTGTGCGTTTTACTGTCTATGGCTGCTGCCTGCCTGCTTGCTTCTTTTCGCTGTCATGTTTATAGCCAACGCAATAATGGAATCACAGACAACAAAAATAATCCCCCAAATTCCGAAATGCATCTTTGAATCCCATTTATGGGTCTTAGGCAATAATGGCGGCCGAGGAAAGTTTGCAAGTTATTGCACAGCTCAGCTGTGATGTAGTAAATGAGCAAGGTGCCATATGATAAAGGAATAAGATTTCTACATTACTTAAAACAGTAAACTGTTAAAGATATACGTTTCTAATGTGGTTTCCCCCCACCCTATTTATTCCTAATCACGTGTGCTTATGATAATTTCAAAAGATATCAGTATAGATATCAGTAGATAGATATCAGATATAATTTTTTTTCCTTGTATGACTTTGTTTGAGTGTATAAAGGACATGATAAGACATTGGAACTACATTACACCAAATTACTTTTACTAATTGATACTAATTGATTGTAACTAATTGTTACTGATACTTAAGTACATTTGAAGTCAAGTACTTTTATACTTTTACTCAAGTCAAAATCTAAAGCAAGCACTTCCACTTCTACTGGAGTAATATTTTACACTAGGTATCTCAACTTTGTACATGATCTGTGTACTTCGTCCATCACTGAATGATATGGATATAAAACCAAATCAACATAAACATAAATTCAAGTTCATTAATTCATGCATTCATCAGGATCTGTCTATACTTCCTTTGCTCAGGTGTTTGAGGTGAGCATCCGAGAGCAGGGCGCTGTGTCTTTGTGGGCTCTGGCTGGACAGACGCTGCAGCAACAAAGGCACATGGCAGAGAGCATTGGCTACCACTACATCCTGGATATGCTCTTGTCCTCTTCTGATAAAATGCAATATGTTGGTATGTCCCTTAATTAAAACCAGACTGCTTTTCTTTCAGTACACAGTAAATGTTGCCACAGACAAATATTCATTACTGTTGTGAAATAATTAAGAATAGCTTTTTCCATGGAGGTTCAATAGTACTCAAGAGTAGGGCTCATAGAAGACCACTTCAGAATAGTGCAGAACTACAGTAATTCTGTTTATTAACAGAATTATGTGGGGCTTTCAGGTTTTGGGTCCAACAAATATGACTGGGATAGAACTCTGGACACTGGGTAGTAGATTATAGGCTGCCTTCTAGAGTTGAGATCTTTGTGTTTTGTTAGCTCACTGTACCGTAATGTTGTAAATTGTGCATTGTGGTTGTGTTTCAGGCTGCCAAGCGGTCATTGCCTTAAGCCACGACTGCTCGGCCCACCAGAACGGCCTGCTGAAGGAGAATGTGGTTCCCCCACTGGTGCGCCTATTGCGCGGGAGCCGCACCAAAGAGAAGACCCTCCTCAGCGTCATCAATGCCTTAGCCAGTCTGTGCCTTGGTATGCTCTTGGAACTGTCGACCCAAAAATATAACGCAGGACCTAAAGCAGCTTCAAAATCCTTGAGAGTTTAAACAGCTTTACCTATGCCTGACTCCTAGTGCCTCCTCTAACTATAAGCCCTGAACCCTCAGACACTTAAAGGTACTCTATGAGGAGTTTAGCGTAATGTCATTTTTATCTCAAATCGTAGGCATCTCCCCTTGATCGGCTAGCTTCTGTGTTGTTGTCCGAGACCGGTGTTTTTCATAGTGTATTTAGGGGGCAGAAAGCTAGCCAATCAAGGGGAGATGCCTATGTTTTGAGATAAAAATAAAATCGTGCTAAAATCCTGTAACATCTCATAGAGCACCTTTAATTTCCATTAATTGGAATTGAACTGAATGAAGTTCAAGTTCTCACTTATTATTTCATACAAGTTGTATAAGTTTGAATTCAGGGCTTAAGAGAGACATTATGATTCAATAATTGTTTGTCTGCTTCCTTGTTTTTGGTAGGTGTAGCACATACAAACAATACAAACTCTCAGGGAATCATCTTTGAAGAGAAAGCCATTCCTACTCTGCTGGAGCTGTTGAAGACCCATGACTCCCTGCATGTCAAGGTAGTCAGCTCATCTCTTTTGCTTTCATACAGCATGGCTGTCGGAACAGATTTCTCATCCTTGAGCACTCTTTCAGGTCCAAGTTGCCCAGACTTTAGCTTGTGTGTTGCTGGGAAATCATGATCTCCAGGCTGTGTTTTGGGAGCAAGAGGAATTCTCTTATGATGTCATTCTGGCTTTTCTGCACCTATCTCACCCGGTAACTTTTGGCTATGTCTGGTTTGAGTCACTGTCACTCTTGACTGATGTTTGTCTGCTTTATGTTGGGACTCATGCGTGCATGCCTGCACTGGTGAGTGTGAGCTGAGTCTCAACTTGTCTTATGTCCTACTCTAGTTGAAAATCCGTCTGGAGGCTGGTTATGCCCTTTCTCTCTTTGCATACAACAACATATCCCAGCAAACAGCAATACTGAGAACTGGAGGAGTTCCCATAGCAGTTTATGAACCTTTCTTAAACTCAGAAATTGAAATTGAAAGAGCCAAAGCCGCATTTCAGGTACTTACAGTTTTTACAATTACAGTTTAACTGTTAGCAATAGCGATTTTGTAATTTCCTTGGAAATTATGGGACTAAAGTTCTTCCAGAATGACTGAATGAATGAATAAACAAAATAAAAAGTTGCAAGTACAAGTGTAAAATATTTGACCCTGTCCATCCTCCGGGATATGAAAAATTTTGATGTAGCAGATCCTGCTTGATTTTCAGCTGGCAGGGATGGAGCCTACACCTGGACTGGTGGACAGGGACCCAACTGGTGGTGGTGGGGAAGGGAGGTTTGGATGCTGGCACCTAAAGCAGCAAGGAATAGCAGACAGACCCTATTGTGTTTCTATGTGTTTTCATTCTTCCACCTAAGGACACCTAGAGTAAAAAAGTTGTGAAATTTTGCACACTTATTGGGAGCAGCCTACTATGTCAGCCTACGACATTTTGGATTTAGTCAAAAGTGAAATTTTCAGAGGTCTCAAATTTTGCCTGATTGTCACAAAAATTGGCACAAACGGTCTTCAGACCATTCCTCAGATATAGCAGTTTTGAAATTCTAAAGTGTTTGCCTGTGGCAACTGAACAACAATGGTGGCAAGGCTAACAAAAAGGATTTGAGATAATATCTCAGGAACATGCCATGTTCAAACTTGGAACATAGGCCTAAGGCCTGAGGGTCCTGAGGGCACTTACCAAACATATAGCGCATTTCCACTACAGGATAAAACCCCGATGTTTGGAGTAAAGACTCTGACTTGATGTATTTCCATTACGAGTCTTTCTGGGAGAACTTTTCCTGAAGCTTCTATTTTCCATGACATTTTTCCAGAAATGCCCTCCCCCTTGGAACCATAGTTATAACAGCGTTTTTGTATTGTTTTGCTAGATAGTCGTGCTCGCTAAGGTGATAACAGAGTCAGACCATGTGACTCTGTCTGCCAGAGGAGTAACAATCCTCTCAGAGCTTCTCCAGTCTGACAGCCCTGAGACCATTGTGTTAACAGGTAAAAATCTTGTAAGAAAAGTTAAGTGTTTGTCATTTAATAACTTAAAAACAAAAACGTGGATGCATACTGTAGATTAGCCTTGCTTATAAAAAGCTATTGGGAGGTTTGTTTAGGTGACTTGACTAGCTTGACACATTCTGAATTTTCAAGGACAATTATATTTTGTAGTATTTACCCAAATATTTAAACATGGCCCGTTAGTAGTCCAATCCTATTCCTCCTATTCTGCCCCCCATCATTGTACACCACAAATATAAAACTGTCTGGCTTAGAGAAACTCCAGTGTCCTTTAGATACTTTACTTTCCCTCTTTGTCCTTCAGCTGAAATACTGGCCAGTCTGGCTCACACCAGAGCTGGTATCCCAGATGCCATTGTCACTCTAGGGGCCATAGCCCACCTCTCAGCCCATCTAAACTCACCAGAAGAAGAGGTGAGTCCTCCTTCCTAGCCTACTGTTTCACCTGTCTACAGTTCCTTAGTGTATACTGTATGTGAAATATTCCATATTCCAGGTACGCACCGCATGTGCAACAGCACTTGGATACCTCACCTTCAACCGCCACGCTCACCGCTTGCTTCTAGTAGAATGCCGGAACACTTTGTCCACATACAACCTACTGATTCGGCACCTAAGTCCAGACGCTAAAATATCATCCGTTTTCACTGATGACTTCAGAAGACAGAAAAGCATTGGCCTTCCTTGTCTGAGGTGACAAAAGAGACCCTCTCCATTTGTAACTATTTCCAAATTAGTCATGCCTGTTGATATTCTTCTTTGTAAACAGCTTAAGTATTTCTCCCACTCATTACTGATAGCTTGGAGATAAATGGAGGTCCGCCCGTACCTCAACGAAGCGCAACAGGCAAGTTCAATTGTATTGCAGTAAAAACATATATTTACTCAGTTGTATTTACATACAAACTCTAAATGAGTATGTTCAACAGTTTTTAATGAATCACATTTGGAGGAGGGCTTTACATTTTACCTAATAAAAATGTTTGTGTGTCTTCCACTCTTCTCTAAATAAGGCATGTCTAAACGGCTGAGCGACACAAATGGCCAAGGCTCTAAGGCTAATTTTGTGAGGACCAAGTCAGCTCCAGTGCTTCAGCTCCACAGGACGAAAAGCAGATCAGCTACCCCCAGAACAAGGACTTCATTCGGCTTTCGATCCATTCAGCCATCCAGAACCGAGCTCGATGAGACACGCTGACAGCACTTCTGCTACTTCATGCTGCATCAAAAAACACCATTTTAACCATATTACCATTTTATCTATTTGGAATAGATCATATTGTATTTTTATTAACTTCCAAAATACATTTGTTCAAAATAATTCTATCAAAATGTTTTTGTCAGTGTTACTTTCAGTTTTTAATCTTGCCTTGATGTCAGTAAAAAAAGTATCCTAACACACAAATAATAATTTATTAGTTAATAATTGAGCAATGTAGACTGTTAAGGCATGCGATCTTACTTTGGAGAAAAACCACTCCTAATAAGCCTAATTACAATGACTTCCAGCACAGGCAGGTAAATGTAGGTAAATAGGTATGAGATACCTATATCAAAAATCTATGAAAGTTTACTACTTACATCAAAGGAGAACACACTTTTTTGGCCATCAGAAATTCTTCTTTGTTCTTCTTTATTCTTCAGTTCTTTGAGCCTCAATAATGGAAAATTGGGGGGCTGAAAAAGGGAGAAAGGCATAGGAGCACGGCTAGAGGTCCAAATACAGTATGGAATACATTTTGAGCCAAAAAGTTCAAACAAAAAAATTACAACTCAAAATACAAAAAATAAAAAACAAACCAAAAAACGTTAAAAAAATATCAAACTATTTGTGTAATCTTGTAAAATACCAAGCCATTACCTATTTAGTATGGTTTCACGTCACTTGTTTTGGTTACGATTTCAGCTTTTTTGTTTGTGCTCCCTGACTTTTTGCTTGCCATTTTGACAACGATTCGCCCCTTTCAAGAAAGCCACCACCAACCGGTGCGATCCAAGTGCAACACCTCCAATCCCTGAATGATGAGCTGCCAGCGCTGCAACATACACTTTTAGTGTTGCTGCGGCCCTGCCAAGCTCTAACAGGTGTTGTAAGAAGTCTAAGGCTTGTGGGGTAGAACAATTCAATAAAATTTTATTTATATAGCGCATTTTTACAAAAGGCATGTCTCAAAGCGCTTAACACAAAGAGGCCCAATGAGCAACAGGGGCAAGGAAAAACTCCCTATCAGCGTTTTTTGTTTTTACTTGTTATGGTAAAGGAAGAAACCTTGGGCAGTTCTGACGGCTCAAGGGGCTAGCCCAACTGCCCAGGGCAGGTTTTCAGTCTCTCAGATGGTGTTTAGTCCACTATTATTCCATTAGGTACAGATTATAAAAAAATTGTTTTATAAATAAAGTAATATAGGAGTCCCATTATAATCCCAGGATATAGTCCCATGTCATTAGGTGCAGTCAAGCCAGTGGCCAACTGGAGGCGTTATCAATCGTGTCAGGGTCGTCTGTGGAGCTGAAGGCAGCCCACCCAGGAAGCCAGAGATGCAGGATCAGGCAGTGAACGGCAGGGGTGGCCCTCAGCAGGGAGGCAGTGGCATGGACTGTGGTTTGGGTTGAGGACCATTCAGGAGTGCTGCCGGATCAAACGTTGGAATAAGGTCCTCAGCAGGATGGCATGTTCGGTGGGGTTGGTGGGTACCCAGGAGGCAAGAGGTGTAGGGTCAGGCAGTAGAAGGCAGTGATGACTCATGGCAGGGTGGTAATTGGCATGGAAAGTCAGAGAGGAGATGAGTTAGAACAGTCTCCATAAGATTTCAGAAAATGTGAGTTATATTGCAACCATAGATGATATATAGATGATGAGAGTGAAATAAGTGGAGAGAGGAGGAGAAAAGAGAGTGAAAATTGTATGGCTTAACAGAGGGGTGGTTTGTGGCGGCATTAATCTATAGCAGCATAACTAAGGTATGATGTATAACAAGCCAACACCAAGCCCTGGAGGGGAGCTTACAGCAGAGGCAGTCCTTTCCAATAATACCTTGAGGAGGTGTGGCTTACCATACAGCATCCCTAACTAAAGGGGTCAGTAAATAGAAAAGTTTTGAGTCTAGACTTAAAGGTGTTGAGAGTGTCCGCTTGGCGAATGTTAGAGGGGAGCTTGTTCCACAGGACAGGCGCACGATGGCAGAATGCTCTTCCTCCTATTGTGGATTTTGATATTCCAGGAATTACGAGGAGACCAGCATTATGTGACCTTAGGGGTCTAGAAGGGTGGTAGGGAACAAGTAAGTCTTTAATATTTGCTGGAGCAAGACCTTTGTATGTTCTATTCAAGGGATTGTTGCATTCTGTGCACCAATCACAAAAGGCCTTCCCCTTGCCTGCATTTAAGTGCCGGGTAGACTCTGCCCTCGCATTTATCACAGTGTTCCTAGTCCCTTCTAAACACTCCAGTAATAGCCCAGGGGCCACACCCAGAGCTTCAGGTGTTCGGGACACGGACGTCGAATCCTGCCATCCATCTGTGTGTGCAGGTTGGGCCTGCTGGGCAGCCGACAAGGAGGTCCCACTACCAGAGAAAGCAGGAACTGGAACCATGTTCTGGAGGGCCAATGAGGGGCTATTAGAAGCACATGGTGGCCATGATCACACACACGACAAAGAGTCCTCCACAACAGTGGGGAGGGGGCATAAAAGACCGCCCTCGGCCAGTTGTAGGTCAGAGCATCCTGGCTCATTGCTGCCGCTTCTTGCCCTAGGGTAAACCACGTTAAGCAATGGATTGTTTCGCTGCTCGGAAACAGATCCACAGTTTCCATCCTTCTTGTCTTCCAGATTTGTTCCACTGTGTCTTCTGCATGTAGTCTCCATTCTCCCTGCAACACTTTCCCACATGACAGAGTGTCTGCCACACTGTTCAACCATCCAGGCAGGTAAGCTGCTCGTATGGACATTAGTTGTCTTGACCCCATACTAGTCCATACCCCCCATTCCCACCCCCCCACCCCATGAGGGAAGCATCTGTGCAAAACACAAACAGATAATGTCAATAACTTCACTTCCAAAGAGTGAAGAGCCTAGCCTCGCCCTCGCCAGCCCTGCCCTGTACTTTCATGTCATTTCGTACAGTGGGTCTGGGACTGCTGTATTGAGAATCGTTTTCTCCTCGGACAGCATTCTGCCTACGCAATCAGCGAAAAGTGGGAGTGTTCTAGTGAGCGGTGACGTTGGTTTTGTCTGGCTGCGCGGCTGCGCATTGTGCACAATAACAATGTAGAACGTAGTGCAGGAGGCTATTCAGTCCGTTGTGGGAACGCTTCGGAACAAGAACAATGTTTAGTTTAGTTTAGAACAATGTTGAGTTCATTTTATCTGCGGAAAAGATGTTGTGGCCCAACTCCCCACAGCGTTCGGGAAAAGTTTGATTTTCCAGCTTGCTCCGTTAGTTTCCAAGGAAGTGGCTAGGCTAAATTTTAGACATCCTTCACAAGCCGTTGTTTGTGTAACTGCATCATAAAACATGCAAAGAAAAGATGTGAAAGGGACCATTTCACCAAAAATAATGACACAGATGTTGGCTACTGGAATTATGTATTGGTATTATTGTGTTGCAGTCTAACAGGCAATATTCCGTATGGGCTAAGATTGGGAAATGACTACATCTTCAATTGTAACAGGTAGCCTAATGATCAACTTCTTGCTTTATTATTTTTAGCACTACCGTCTTCTCAAACTAAACAAGCAGCATCTCATCGAAGCTATAATAATTGTTTAAAATTACAGGTTGTACCACTGTTGTCATCAGATGCAGCAACGAACATTCTTGAAAT
>JAGFZM010000572.1:8300-31661 GCA_017657215.1 Limnothrissa miodon | reverse complement strand
GAGCCAGATGCCTCAAATTCAGTTTCCTCTTTGTTCAATGGGCTTTTGATTAATTTGGATTTATTGTTCGGCATGAAAAAGGGAAGCAGCAGTGGCTGACATTTTTGTGACGTAGTATTTCACTTAATCCTTTGAAAGGCTGGCCCGCACAATTACACAAATCCACTCCACTGTGCACTCTGTCATGGAGACAAAGGGAGAGATCTGACCTGCATTGTCTCATGGATTTCCTGCATTTGGAGCACAGGTAATGGCGAAGAGCGCTGCCATTTATTATGTGTGTGTGTGTGTGTGTGTGTGTATGTGTGCGTGTGTGAAAGAGAGAGAGAGAGAGAGAGAGAGAAAATTCAAGGAATGAAAAGCCGTGGACTTGAGAAGCAGAATGCTTTTCACTTTGTGCTCCCCTTTCTGACTTAATTGCATCTGCTTTGATGAAGCCATTTAGCCAGAAGATGCATTCAGTACAGTTCACCTCACAACAACTCCATGGCGCAGCTCCTTACATAAGGGTTCTGGAAACAAACAAGAGCCGCGCTGACCGCTGTGGCCATTCAGCATGTTCCGCTGATCCGGTTTCTGTCTCTTCCCCCATGTCCGCCCCCCTGCCCCACACACACACACTCCGCACGTCGTTCTCTTGGTCCATTCAGCTTTTATCCCCCAGAGCCTGTGCAAACAAAGGGCTCAGTGTAGCAGTGTAGTGTCTGTCTGTCTGATTCTGAGGACAGCGTGTTTGCAAGCCAGAGACAGCTGGCCATTCTCTGACTAACGGGCACTGTGCTGGGACAGCCAGACATGCGATCCGATGCAGGTACCTCCCCCCGTCACCTCCACACCCACCCCCAACCACCCCAACACCCCCTGTCTGGTGGGGGGGAAGAAAAAAAGGATCTAAATTTCTCACTTTGCAGTCTTTGCCAGTTTGCATAGCAACAAAGCAGTGGGTCAGCGATAGAGAGAGAGAAAGAGATAGAGAGAAAGAGAGAGGGTTCTAGAACAGCCAGCACAGCATTAAAGGAGACGATAAAGGAATCCTAAATCGATCTGACCTTTTCAGGAAATGTATGCAGCACACATAAACTGTCCTTGGTGGTTAACTTGGCACGGGTGTCCATCTGGGGGCCTGCCAAGCTGAACAGATGCCCTCCCCAGCCTGGCCCCTCTATCATGGAATTTAATAGGCCATTACAATAAAACAGGCATATTGGGTGAACCCGTGGGAAATCAACAGCTCGCTTGGCGGGCAGTGTGAGCGTGATATGATGCTGGGGCGACGGGCGGCCGGACCGGGGCCTCGTTTATGGCAGCGTCGTTGTGCAAGGCTGTGTCCAGCATGCCCTGAGTTATGACTTACACTCTCTATGAGCTCTATGAGAGGACAAAAGGCAAAGACAAAGGAAGAGACACAGGCAGAGGCTGCTGGGAGATGAGAGAGAAGTGGAGAGGCTGGAGGGGAGGAGAGGAGGGGAGACCAGAGGAGGAAAAGAGAGGAAAGGAGAGCAGAAGAGAGGAGAGGAGGCAGTAGTGCTTGGCCCTGGGTGCTTTAATAGGGACACACTGAGCCAGAGAAAAATGAGCATCACTTTGTTCCTCACAGGAGGAGATCTAATGGCTGTACTGAACACCTTCTTTTCCCCACCGCCATATCTTAGGGAACTAACAAGTGACGGTTCCAGATGTCAGCAGGGGATCATGGGACAATCAGTGGGGCTTAGAGCGCTGGTTCTTAAAGAAGGGGTCCACCGTGCATTGCAGGAGGGGGTCCGTGAAAAAAATACAATAGCACTTAACGTCAGCCAGAACAAATAAAAGACTATGGTTCAATACATGTTGTGAATATAAAAAAGATGAAAATGTTCTGCTCCATGAGATGTCCCTGGGCAAATACAGTTTGCGACCCCCTGGCTTGGAGAGAGTGTCCAATCCTGTATGAATTCTGTATCTAAAAATAGTTGTTGCTGACAATGCGATGTAGTGTGACCTCAGATGGTCTGTTTCTCTGGTTGAGTGTGTTCCCCCCATAATAGCTACCTGGAGATGAATGCACTCAGCTTCATGGGTGGCTCTGCTTTGTGGGATAGGATGTTTATGCTACTCAACATACTTGTTAGCCGTGTGGACATCTCTAAACGTGGGTATCTGTTCAACATGTGCTACCCACATTTGCCAGTTTCCGAGAACAAACGGATGTATTTGTTAGTAAAAAATAAAATAGGCCTTACTGGAACGAAACACCACTATACTAACAATGCAATTAATGAATTGTAGTCCTTAATTGAGAATAAACCAAGAACCATGTTATCCACAAGGCTCTAATTGAAAAGGCTAATGGATTCACACTGTAACGGAGGAAAGAGTGACTCATTTGTTACAGCCCAGTGCTTGAATATTGTGCAGGAGCTCCCAGTGTGATTTTATTTGGATGGTGGGTGGTGGATGTGGATTGGATTGGATGGGGGTGAACTGGAATCCCTTTTAAAGCTAAAGTTACAACAGGATGGTGCAGAATGTTCTTTCCCACCACACACAAGCGCACACACTCATGCACACACACACACACTTCCCATGGCTCAGTTCAGGCAACCATCTGGTGGTCTGTGCTGGCTGGCAGTTGGGCGTCCATGCCAGGAAACTCAGGTGCAGTCTGAAGCAGGCCTCCCGGATGCTGGCTACCCCTGGAGGAGAACAGAGAGGCGCATTGTGCTGGGCTACGCTAGCCGGCCCAACATGCTAATCCCTCTTTAGTCACTGTCTGAGTATGGCCATGTGTTACACGCCTGCTTGCTCACTCACTCACTCTCCTCCTGCTGCCGATCCGAGGCACAACTCACCATAACAAAATCTCAACACACATCAACACACTATAGGCACAATAACAATCTGAAACTTTTTAACTTCCAATTTCAGAATCCTCAAGCAACACGTAAGAAACATTTTCAACGTTTTGTTTCTAATACAGTGTAGAGTAAAAATGTATTGAATGTGTTAGTCAAGAATGGAATACATACATACATGCATACATACATACATTATATATGTGTGTGTGTGTGTGTCTGTGTGTGTCTCTGTGTGTACTGTATGTATTTACATCACAGCAACTCGTTGCTTAGTGAAGAGTGCAGAATGCCTAAGGCTGTTCTGCACAAAGGTCAGATGAGTTATACCAAGAGTGTCTGATGGAGGGCTGTTAAAACGCTTTAGCAGCAATGCACAGAATCAAATGACCCCTGTGGGGGTCTCAGTGCACTCCTGAGAAGATGCAGGTATAGTCCCAGGGGGAATTATGCTGGGCCTCCCCTCATGCTGTCAGTCAAGCCTCCATGATTGGCGTCTCTTAATTCCCCGGCAGCCATCATCCACATACACATGTCCCGTGTCACAGGCAGCATGATAGAGGTGACGAAGACACACACACACACACACACACACACACACAGCATGATAGAGGTGGAGAAGACACACACACATGAACACACACACACACACAGCGTGATAGAGATGGAAAAGACACACCTCTACTCTTCGATCCTCTCCGGAATGACTGGCCGAGACGATTGTTTGGCTGCTCATGTATACTTGCATGAACGCCATTCAGACTGGTCACACCTCCGCCCCACGCCATCTATTTCCTCTATTCGCCTTGCTGGGCCTGAGCCCAGATATGTAATAGCCACTTGGATTAAATATATATTCAATGGAGATCATTCTTCTAAGGCCAAGGCCGGCCCTCATGCATTTACCATCATGTGCGGTGGTCCCACTCCAGGGTCTCATATAGACACGGTCTGTGTATGTGTGTGTGTGTGTGTGTGTCTGGGTGTGTGTTTCTGTGTCCATCTCTATGTGTTTGTGTCTATCTGTGTGTGCGTGTGTGTCTGGGTCTATCTGAGTGTATGTCTATGCAGGGTGTGATTTGTAGGGGGGGGATGGGTAGGATCATCCCCACCTCTGGTTTTTACCTTTGCTGAATGAATTTTATCCTAGGGGGATAAAACCCCATTAATAATTAAAAAATAACAATTGAAATTGAAATCAGGTTGTCACAGTTTCTTACAGGAATAATCTACATTGTTAGTAACCTTCTAACTTTCAACGTGACCCGAATTTTTGGCAATCTCGTTGTTCGTGAACGTCCCAATGCACATAAATACCGGTAGTCCAAGGAGACAATCTCCGCCAATCCTCTGACATGTTCGCGTGATCGGATCTTATCCATGGTTCTGAAGCCCAAATAAACTTCATCGTGGCCGGCACAGAAAATGAAATGCTTCATGTCTTTTTAAGTTTGCATTGAAGATGAATGTTCATAAGGTTCACTAGAATTACCCCCTGGCTTTTTCAAATGCTAGTTCTGTTAAAATAAAACCCCTACATCTTTAAGTTCACGACTTTTCCAAAAATGGATTTATAAATCATCTATTGGATTTTGGTGAGTTTACAGCTGTCATTTTTCTCTCACGCTGCTCCTATTTGCTAGATGCACGTGAAGGCATCCGAATTTGACACCGCACCACTGATTAAAATATTGTGAAATCTAAGACATGGACACTCACAAAATCTGACGAGGCAATACACTGCCCGAGCTGTAACCAGGAAATGGCCAGATGCGGTGTTCTATAATATTGGACATAGGCCGCACTGAACGTGTGGGTCCTATAGGCTACTGGAGCTGCATAGACATAAATATTGCCCAGCGATTTCACCCTGGAGCTCTTCAAGCTGTTGCGCAGGCCTACATCGTTTGTGAATAATGTGCGTGCGTGTGTGTGTCAGAGAAAGGAAGCGGAAGGGAGAGAGGGGGAGCGCGCAACGTTAGGCCTACTGTTCTTCTAAAATAGTTAAACTACTGAATACTGTTATTTTGTTACTGTAAACAGTTATTTGAAAGTTTTTTGTGTTTGTGTTAACCTACAGTAGCCTAATTACAGTAATTAATAATTCAATTCAATAAAAATGATTAAAATAAAGAACTCTATTGCTGTCGCGATTCCAGCATGGGAGTCAAAATGACAAATCGCATCCTGTGTCTATGTGTGTGCAGGTCTGGTGTGTTTGTGTATGTGTGTGTGTTATCAGATGGGGAATGTGAGAACAATGTGAGAGCCCTGACCTCCATCTTTTTGTGGGCCGTGTCTAATGGGCCAGAGGTGGCAGATTGAGATGTATTATTGTTCCCGTCATGATGGAATCAGAAGGGATACGGCCATAATGCTGAGTGTGAGCGTGTGTGTGTGCATGTGAGTGTTTGTTTGTGTGTGTGTGTTCGGGTGATGATGGAATCAGAGGGGGATACGGCTGTAATGCGGCACCACCATTGTGTGTGTAGGGATAGGATTAGGATGTGTGTGTGTGTGTGTGTGTATGAGCGTATGTGTGTTTGTATGTGTGCGTGTGTGTGTGTGTGTGTGTGTGTTCAAATGGAATCAAAGGGGATTGGCTTTAATGCTGGACCACCATTGTGTGTGTTGGGATGGTATTGGATGTGCACATGTGTCTGTGTGTGTGGCAATAGTTTGTGAGGGGGAGGCATGTGTGTTTGTCAGATCTGTAAGTATTTTATTTGTGTGCTATACTGTGTGTGTGTGTGTGTGTGTGTGTGTGTGTGTGTGTGTGAAGGTGGGGTGTAGGAGTTAACAGTTATCCTTCAATAACATCCCCCTTAGTGTATTTTGCAGCCCCCTAATCTGCAGTGATGACTATGTTAATGTATACATGATGTGAATGAATCACAAACTAATTCTTATTTATTAGTAAACAACAACATACTTATAAGTAATGCACTTATAAGCCCACTGATTCATAGAATGTTTTGTGTAGGATGTCTATTGGGATACATATCTGTGTGTGCGTGTTTGTGTGTGTGAAGGGGGTGGCATAATGTTTAAGAATAACATGTGTTATTAACGTATTAATAATGAATTATTAACCATTAATAATGCATTACTAAGTGTTAACAGTTCCTTGATCTTTCAATACCATCAGTCACCAATTACTTAATCATTAAGTTACTGATATACATACTGTGAATGCCCTTACATGCCCTTACATGTTTAAGCCCTTTATTACTGATACTCATAGTATGTTTTGAATGTTTATTGGGATAATCTTTATCTGTGTGTGTGTGTGTGTGTGTCTTTGTTGCTCCACAGATGTGCAGACCTCCTAATGCAATCAGCCTACAGTGTGTGCCATAAAGACTCCTATTAAGACTGTGTAGCCCACCGAGGGGAACATCAGGGTCCAGGGGAGGCGTGGAGAGGCTTTAGCCGAGCGTCCCCCACCCAGGAGTTATAGGAGGACGCATTAGCCATAAACAAGCAGCAATCAGCCAGGGGTGAAAGCACTCCAACACTTTCCTTCCGGCCACTCAGATCTTTTAAAGAGCTCCTGTTGAATTACTTGACTTTACGACTCCGTCCTTATTCCCTATTTTTCTATCGCACTCACTGTGCACTGTGACACTAGCAAGGCATCTGCAGTAAGTTAAATTCAGAGTGCTGTGGCTGTGTGCCATGATAGTAAGTGTGTATCGTTCATGCGTCTCGCTCTTCCGTGCATTATGTAATGTATTTTTTTTATTGAGGGTTCTTGGATTGCTTCGGGATCTTTTGTTTAAAGACTCCTTTTTGTGTGTGAGACCAACTGTGAAAGGGCTGTAACAGGGTTGTGGCCACACAGACTAATGCTTGAAAGCTTAGTGGTGGACCACGACTCGGTGGACAAATTGATAACAAATTTGGTGGCTTCACAGACTAGTTCTGTGCTCAGATCCCAGAGTTAATTGTGGAGTAATGTGACTTCAGAAGATATTGCTGGTGGTATTGTATTGTGACATGACTTACATATGTGTGTGTGTGGCAGCGTCTCAAGGCATAGGACACCCACCGTGCTGAAGAGGTTTGTGGGTAGTCCATTCATCTACTGGGTGATGGAGACAAACATGTGCATGTGCAGAATGCAGTCTTTCTCTCTCTCTCTCTTTCTCTCTCTCACACACACACACACACTCTCACGCGCACACACACACAAACTGAGACACACACATACAATACACACACACACAGTCATCCAGTCTATGTCAAAGTAACATCTAACTACAAAGTAACTTCTCTCTGCAGTAGCTTTGCCATTGACATTCTTTGAGAGCAGTTCACCTTCACATCACATCTAGGTAAGTGACAGTTCAGCGTGGCTCCCCCTGTGAAATGTTCTTTTCCTGATGGCTGTCTTGTGTACGGGTGTAGGCCTTGAGCTGTATTGCTCCACACTCCCAGGCTTGCCAGGGGACGTTTTCCTCAGAAATGATGAGGCCTTGAAGGGGGGAACGCTGGAGCGCCATCTCTAATGTATATTTAGCTTCCTTCCTACTGGCAAAATTCCCACAGAGCTCATCACCAATGTATATATGGTCTACATATTAACTATTAACAGCCACTGCTCCTTCCCCCCGTTTGTGTTAGTTGATTGTTTTATTTATTCTTTCACATAAATTACACACTCGTATGCTACGCATCTGTTCATTGTTGTGTTCATCAGTATTTACTGAGCTTTTTTTGTGCCTTGCTGTAGGGCTCACATAACTTCAGAAAATGTCATTTAGCGAAAGCGCGACCTTGGAAGAAACCACAGTGAGGCAACAATTTCAGCTGCGTTGCAAAGGGCCAGTAAAAGACAGTTAAGGGCCCCATAATTTAGGATTTGGTCTGATACATCCCACTCTGCTTGAGTGAATTACACCAGCTCTGCTCTCTGCTCTCCTCTCTAATCCACATCTGTGTACACGTACGGTACGTCTGTTCTCTGGCTTGTTTTCCTCTGTGTGCCCACTGAGTGTTTCCGCTAACGGTACAAGAATAGTCTAAGGAGTGGATTTAAACCACATTGCATATTTAACAACCTACAGTAAAAGGCAACGGAGTCGGCCTGTCAGGTGCATCGCATCGGAACAATGGCTTTGATTCCTCTAAAGAGAAATTGAAGAACAGCAGGAGTTTATAACCATATCACCTGAAAAATAAACAAACAAACCCATTTGATGTATTCCTACAAAAGCCCTAATGAGCAGATGATAATAATAATAAGTGATGGAGGATTTGCATAATGCAAAACCCAGCGCTGTCTGACACATCTGACTGAATTGATGTCTCTCACTGCACTGAATAATCGGGCTTTGATGAATTTACAAGCATTATTTACGCCACTATTGCTCGCAGGTGTTGAGCATCAGCATTAGCAAGCCGCCAACTCACATGTTTAACATGCATGAGAGGCCCTAACAGGCTACAAGCCATTACCACTAATGTGAAAATAGACACAAACACAAGGTTAGCACAAATAATGTTAACTTTGAAAAATTAGCCTCCAACTTGCCAGTTAGCAAACATTACCGTGTTTATGTTTGTGTGCATGTGTGTGTGTGTGTGTGTGTTTTACTGTATGTTTCTATGTTAGCACTGAGAATACCCAATTTATGGGGGTGGTTTGTGCCATCGCCTCCGATGCTGCTCTGCTGAGCACAAACACTCCCACAAAATGCTAACAAGCACTTCAGTGAAGTTTGGCGGTGGCGTTTCAGCACATGACATCCACAAGGTTCACGGCTCAACAAAAGGTTCATGACAACTCAGAGGTAATGGTGTCGCTGTCTAACCGTAAATCAGTTTTTAGTGCACCTGTATGCCATTTACTAGACTCGCCTTTTGCCCCCACCGCCACCACCTGTTCTCCAGCCTGTTTACAGTACTGTGCTCCACTCATAGATAACTGCCTATTGTCCTCGCAGTAATGTCACATGCCCTGTGGTGGCCACCAACTACCAAGCACCAATCAGCAGCCACCAGCCATCTCCATTTAGTGGCCTTTAGCTGGTGGATCAAGCCTGGACTGCATCACTCTTATTCTTCCACTCTTATGCAGATGACACCCAACTATACCTTTCAATGAAGCCTAATGATTGTACGCCAGTAACCAAACTTGTTGCCTGCCTCAGTGACATCAAAAACTGCATGACTAAGAATTTCCTTTGCTTAAACTCTGATAAGACTGAAGTCATGTTGATTGGCCCTAAAAACCTGACCAATACTTTGCCCCATCATCAGAGCTTACTTAGTGACCTTTCACTCACACCTAACACAAAGGTCAAGAACCTTGGGGTGTATATTGATCAAGAGCTCTCGTTAAATAGTCATGTAAAGCATATCTCCAAAACCTCATTCTTTAATTTACGCAACATTGCTAAGGTCAGAAAATTTCTTTCTTTTGAGGATGCAGAAAAACTAATACATGCAGACTTGACTATTGTAATGCACTGTTCTCTGGATGTGGTACTAGCTGCATCAAAAACCTTCAACTAATACAAAATGCTGCAGCACGAGCAGTCACTAGGACAAAAAAATATAAACATATCACACCTGTCCTTGCTTCCTTACATTGGCTTCCTGTTAAAAGCCGAATTGATTTTAAAATACTTCTCCTAACATATAAAGCTCTTAATGGCCTTGCTCCAGCATATATTAAAGACTTACTTGTTCCCTACCACCCTTCTAGACCCCTAAGGTCACAGAATGCTGGTCTCTTAGTAATTCCTAGAATATCAAAATCGACAATGGGGGGAAGAGCATTCTGCCATCGTGCGCCTGTCCTGTGGAACAAACTCCCTTTTAACATTCGTCAAGTGGACACTCTCAACACCTTTAAGTCTAGACTCAAAACTTTTCTATTTACTGACCCCTTTAGTTAGGGATGGTGTATGGTAAGCCACACCTCCTCAGGGTATTATTCGAAAGGACTGCCTCTGCTGTAAGCTCCCGTCCAGGGCTTGGTGGTCACTGACCATTTCCTTTGGTGGTGTTGGCTTGTTATACATCATACCTTAGTTATGCTGCTATAGTTTAATGCCGCCACAATCCACCCATCTGTTAACCCGTACAATTTTCACTATTCTTTCTCCTCCTCTCTCTTTCCTCTCCACTTACTTCTCCACTTACTTCTCTCTCTTCACTTAGCCAGCATCTGTATATGGTTTCACATGCAACATAACTCACATTCTCTGAAATCTGATGGAGACTGTTCTAACTCATCTCCTCTCTGATTTTCCATGCCTTTAACACCCTGTCGTGAGTCATCACTGCCTTCCACTGCCTGCGCCTGCACCTCCTGGGTTCTCCTGGGACCTTCTTCCAACTTTCGGCGGCACTCATGAATGGTCCTCAACCCACTCCACTGTCCATGCCACTGCCTCCCTGCTGAGGGTCACCCCTGCCTTCCACTGCCTGATCCTGCATCTCTGGCTTCCTGGGTGGTCTGCCTTCAGCTTCACAGATGACCCTGACATGATTGATACAGCCTCTAGCTGGCCCCTGGCTTGACTGCGCCTAATGACATGGGACTATATCCTGGGATTCTAATGGGACTCCTATATTACTTTACTTTATTTACCAAAATTTTCTTGTAATGTGTATCTAATGGAATAATAGTGGACTACTCACCATCTGAGAGACTGAAAACCTGCCCTAGGCAGTTGGGTTAGCCCCTTGAGCCGTCGGAACTGCCCAAGGTTTCATCCTCTACCATAACAAGTAAAAACAAAAAACGCTGCTAGGGTGTTTTTCCTTGCCCCTGTTGCTCATTGGGCCTCTGGTGTTAAGCGCTTTGTGACATGCC
Source organism: Limnothrissa miodon (assembly GCA_017657215.1). Classification (NCBI taxonomy): domain Eukaryota; kingdom Metazoa; phylum Chordata; class Actinopteri; order Clupeiformes; family Clupeidae; genus Limnothrissa; species Limnothrissa miodon. The sequence goes on along the minus strand of JAGFZM010000572.1, from coordinate 20,999 downwards.
TTTTGTAAAAATGCGCTATATAAATTAAATAAAATTGAATTGAATTGAATTGAATCACCATCATCTTCTGCCATTTATTTTGCCATGGCGATAGAACTGCTGAACCTTGTGGGATAGGAACCTTTATAGAACATGTAAACTTTCATAGAACCTTGATAGAACAGGTGAACCTTGTGGGATGGGAACCTTGATAGAACAGGTGAACCTTGTGGGTCTCTTGTGCTGAAACACCACCACCAAACTTCACTGAAATGATTGTGGATCAAGCCAGGACTGCATCATTTATCTACCATTTACATAGTGTTTTTACCCTGACTTTAAAATAGTAGTGGAGTATTTGTATGCATGTCACACACAGCGTATACAGTGTGTATGTGTGTATACAGTGTGTATGCAGTCTAAGGCTTTCACACTCGAATGCCGCCTAGCTTCCTGCAAGGCTCCTTTGTCTCACTGAGGGCTTGGCGGGAGTAGGTGGAGGTGGAGGTGGAGGGGGGGGTGGAGAGAGGGGTGGAGGCATTATCCTCCTCAGCCTCCATTGCTCAGTTTTATGGCAAGATAACGGCAACGGCAGTGAACTAAGATCTAATTTAGCATGCCATTACCTCCCCACAATGATTCATTTACATTCATACAGCACTGCTGAGCACAGGAGTCGGTGGTGGTGTGAAGGAAAATAGAGGCAGGAGGGGTGGGGGTAGGATCTTGGAACCGGTTTTAACTTGTCAGTTCCATCAACATTGTGCGTCATTTTTGTTATCGATTCCCTTAACGATTCCCTCAGCCTGCCCTGCATGACGTCGGACATTATTAAGACGTCTATTAGGACTCCTGGTATTGTGTGCTAGAGTGTTAGTCAGTTCATAAATTTAAGGATGTAGCCTGGCTATGTTATCCACCTGTAAGCAGCTTCTAGATAAGATTTATAGTTTGCCAGTTTCCCGATTTCATTCGTGAGAAATGTAAGCACAGTTTTTTCCGCTAGTTCTTGTCTGAGTCGTATGTGTTTCCCTAAATTTCCCCACTAATGTAAATTAAGGGTCATTGAAGTGATTACACTAACTGTCGCAGTCGCAGAAAGTAACGTTAGCCTAAGACCAGACTAGACCCTTTTCAGTGTTGGTAAAGTTCACTTTCTACATGAACTAGCTGCTAGTTCAGTTCATAGTTAAAAAATTTAAAAACGAACGTGTTCACAGTATCTTTCATCAGGCAGTAATATAATGTTAGTTTGTTTAGTTCATGTCCACCAAAATTATAAACACGTTCATTAATTGTCATTCAATGAATGCTGCCCTCAGGCGCAACACTGCTGTCTGCAATAGCCTACTGCTAGGCTTTCGGCGGCTGATATTGCCAGGCAAGAGACATGTGGCAGCGATTGACGATTGATGTTCTACAGGACGGTAAACGGTGAATAAACAGCACAAGTTTTAAACACAGACCTTTTTTCATAGCACTTCTGGGCCTTAATGCAACTGTCTTGTGGTTTTAATGTAACTTTGGCAAGCCCTAATAATATTTTCCACTGAAAATACCCTAATGCCAGCAATATGTTAAAACATGTGTCCGTGAAGCATGGGATTAAGCTCCAAGAGTGTCATGTGTTCGACAGCCTACGGAGGGGTGGCGGTCAAACAAGCTCCACTGTGACCTCCGTTGACGATAATGCTCAAATTAAATGTCCTGCATTAGACTAGCACACTATCATTTTGCAACTGCGAGCAGCATGCATAGTTTTTCATTATTAAAGCGGACTTGAGTACAAATATATTTCGGTTTCATGATGAATTTTAGATGACAACGATGACGGGCACAGACAGACACAGACAGCACAGACTCTCTCTGCTACTACAACAGGTAGTCTTTTACACTACCTCTTGTCAAGTTGCTCAGTATGTTTGTATCAAGTATGTTCACCAGTCTTGTGCAGAAAATAATTTTGAGAAAAAATAAATGTTTGCTTTTGTTGCAAAAGACTGTAGAACTACTTTATTGGCACCGATTTTTTTGGGAATCGATAAGAGAATTTATAAGGAATTGGATTGATAGGCAGAATCGATATTGATAAAAACTTATCAATACCCATCCCTAGGTGGGGGTGATGGAGGAGTGTATGGAGAGACACATGATGCTGAACTACAGGAGTAAAGAAAAAAATTGATGGACTTTCCCTCTGAAACCTAAGGAAGCCAGTAGACCAGAGCACCTACTGTAGAGATTCTTCCAGTCTGTTCAAGTGAATGTTGTTCAGTTGCACTTCCTGATGTGCATACAGTAGTTTTTTTTGTGCCTCCCTTTGAGGAAGCCTTTGTGTGTGTGTGTGTGTGTGTGTGTGTGTGTTTGTGTGTTAGTCTGGTACAGTAAATTTGTGTGTGTATACTGTATGTATGTTAGTCTGGTGTGTGTGTGTGTGTGTATGTTAGTCTGGTTAGTGTGTGTGTCGTTCTTTTTAACCCCTCCCTTTGAGGAAGCCTTTGTGTGCTCTCCTCTGATGTCTAACTGCTTCACCTGAGGTGTGCTAAGCATGTCCTGCCAGCCAGACTGGCATGTTTGCCATCAGACTGTGTCTGCGTCTCACCGGGGCTCCCCCGTGCATGTACATGTACTGTACTCCGCCTTCAGTGATTAAAGGGGGCCGTTGTATACATTTTTTATCCTCCTCCAATCTGTGGACACCGGTTATGAATTAGACGGCGGCGGGCACGAGGGAGGAGACCAAACCAGCCGTGTACACAGACTCCATTCCTGTCATCACCATCGCCATGGAGATCATCGTCATCATCATCACTGTCACCGCAGCGCCGCATGGGGCAGCGGTTTGATTAAAAGTGACCAGGCCACACTGCAATCATCATCCTCGATCTTCATCATCATTAAGAGCAGCCTTCTTCCCCGGCTCCTGCTCCCGTTCTCGCTCGCGCAAAAAGAGGCTGCGGGTCCCCCAGCTGTGGAAGAGCCAAGGAATGGGGGTCCCCGGCAGCCGTGATGGATGTGTGGACTAACTATGTCAAAAAATGTGCCAAGATGATCCCTGGGAGATGCATAATGACTCCGCAGGTCCCTCCCTTCCATTCCTCTCGTTCGCAGGTCGTCTTCCTCCCGGGCCCTCCCCCGTCACCTCTGTCTCAGCCCCTGCTGCTGGCTGGCCATTAACTTCCAGCCGCTCGCCGGGGAGCACGGCTTAAAAAATGGAGACGGAAAGCTCTGTGCTGTATCAAAGTGACAGTAGATTAGGTTCTTGGGCTCTCCTTCTGCTGGAAAGCTATCACCACTCGGCAATAAGCACACCAATATCTGAGAGCAAAGAAAAGCCGCAGCCCCCATCATCATATTTCATTGGCCCCTTTTTTCCCTCTCCCCTTGTCTTTTTTCCCCTCCTTTTTTTGGCCTCATCCCTGTCTCCTTCTCTCTCTCTTAATTTTCCTCTTCTTCCTTTCTTTTCTCCCAACTGTCTTGTCTTTCTTCCCTTTTTGGCTTCATCTCTCTCCTTTTCACTCTCTCTCTCTCTCTCTCTCTCTCTCTCTCTCTCTCTCTCTCTCTCTCTGTCTTAATTTGCCTCTGCCTCCTTTCTTTTCTCCCAACTCTCTTTCTCCGTTCCTCTGTTGTTCCCTCTCTCCCTCCATCTTTCAGATGCTATCTTGGAAGGTGTGACAAGCCGGCTAACAAATAGCAGGGAGTGTGGGCAGCCCAGGATGCATGCTAAGATGACACACTGACAGCCCCTCTCTGCCAAGACAAATGGGACACATTACTCAGGCCACCAGGAATTGGGACACAGGCTCAGAACCTTAAGGAACCAGGAAGCACTGGGAATTCAATATGTTCTTTTCATGCTCCGACTCCCTTCCCTTCATGATTACTTCGCCTCATTCCAAAATGAAGTAATTTGCAGCATGTTCATGTACACAGCACGTGTACTGTAAATCGAATCACCAAGCTTCCTTTTTCACTTTCTATCATTCATCAATTTCTTCTACACTCGTTTTACTCTTTTGCGCATTCGTCTTTCTCACTTTCTTATTTGTTTCCCAGTACAGATGGTTTAATTTTCCACCCCTCCAGATAGATAGATAGATAGATAGATACAGTAGATAGATAAATGTGTAAGTCCCTTAAAAAGTTGCTGGTTGACACATTTGTGCTTTTCTATTGATCTGTGGGAATCGATTGCTCCTAGAAGGGGGTAGAGGGATTCTTTTTCCCTGCTTCTACCCACACACCAGGTTGCCTCGGGATACGCCATCAATTTGAACACATCTGATTTGAACAATGCTTTCCTCGACTTTTTGAACTGTGTGTAAGAGGACAATTGAACAGAGTGAATGCAAGACATAAGGGGGAGTTAAATTGCACTGCATTGTTGCGCATGCTGGTGTGTGTGTGCCTGCAGGCATGCATGTGTGTGTGTGTGTGTGTGTTCAAGAAGAGACAAACAACAAGTTTCAAGAAGAGATAAACAATTACCCCTATCTTCTGATCATTTTGTATTAGTGTTTAAAAAAACTCTTATAATACCACCTAATAATATATTTAGACTAGAAATTTTATATTTACATATGTTAAAATAGGGGAGATGAGGTTACACTTGAAATCTATATGTAACTATGAGCTGATGGTTCCCGGAAGGGAGATATGAGAGGAGAAAGTGTGTGGAGAGACTGATGACACCAAGTGTCTTCTTCCTACTGATTAGTGTAGATGTCCCGTAGAGTTGTCAATGGTGAACCAATGATTTTACATGCAGTTTTGAATGGTCATTGCATCGATAACCTGACACATTTCAATACAAATACCACCTGTCAGAGGACTTTTATTGTATTGTGGAAGATATCAATTAGTGCCATTGTGGACATACCATATTTTTTCCTTAATACCATAATAGTCTCTGCTTTTTTGAGGACATTACTTTCAAAGTTGCAAAGGTCCGATGTGTATGCCTACAGTATGATCTTGAAGTTGTTGATGAATTCAACAGAAGTATTATTTATAAAAACAGATGAACTGTACATGCCTAAAGTCTCATATTATCTCCTTAGTTTTCCTCACGTTCCCCACAGGTTGTTTTGGTGTACACATGGACATCAGATGTGCCATCTGCAAAACCATTGAAAAAAACCCATTTAAACACGTTTCTATTCAAAGAAACATTACTTAGAGCCTACAGATTTTTCAAATGATATTGATTTTCAGTGGTATTTAGATACTCTTGTGGCGTGAGACAGAGACTGCTAAGCAGCAAAAATAATGCAAAAGACGCAAGTTAGATGGAGTTAGACAAAAGAACTTTGGAATCCTCTTTTACTACCCGGTGAGAAGCCTAGGGGGTGCTATTATTTTTTCCATGGTTATACTTTTAGGTACATAAAGGACACACATACTATATCTATATATATGGAGAGAGAGAGAGAATCATATTTGTTTTTCAGTGCTCCATTGTAGAAGACCGACAACCCAAAGCTGTTTTGACTTTATCTAGCAAATAAAACCTAATCTTGGCCCTGCAGTCATCAGGAAGTATCTGCAGAGCTGTCACACACTTGTGTGCCGGGGTGTCCACTAAGATGCTGAGCTAGTTGATAGGGTAGTTTACAGAGCTTGGGATCTGGTTGAACAGGACAGATAGCCCCGCAGATGTCCTTCATACAGTGTCCTCCCCCTTCCATGGGGACTGTCGCTCTGTCACCGCAGATCAATAAAAGGCAGGAGGCTCTCCCGAGGCCGGTATATTCACCGGACGCCATTCATTTGGGCTGAGGAGAAAATAGGGGCCGCTCTCTTTGCTGAGTCATGGGGGGCCCAATATCATTTATGGGCTCGTCTGAGCACCCCATCTTCCTAGCGCCCTGCGCTACCTCCACCCACAAATAAATCAGCACACTTTTACTGTATTTCGCTCATAACAGGGAGTAGTGTGCGATGCATGCAGGCAACACGGTGCTCTGGTTGGATGTTCAAATGTACAAAGCGGTGAAGCCTGGAAAAAAAAATGATAAAAATATTGACTGAGGAAATCAAGGGCTCCCATCTGGTCTGGAGATGAGCTTATTATCAAGTTATGCACACTCAGTGTCAGTACATATGTATTTGAATATCTGTCAGTACATATGTATTGATATGGACTGGGAGACATATGTTGCTGTAGGCGTAAGTCAAAAATTCATCCTTTTCGTGCAGTGATTTTATGTCCTCTACAAATCAATATTACGCCTCATTCACATAGAAATCAACAAATCCACAGCCTGTAAACATCGATGTCCGTCCACAGGGTGTGCATGTGTTTGTGTACTTGTGTATACAAAAACTGCAAAAACTGACTTCTTGAGCTATCCTCTTAAAGTCATCAGAGACTGCTATATACAATGCACAGAATGATTAGAAAAAAAACATAAAATCTATTTTCCTATAGGGGTGTAGGCATGGATCCGGCTTAACTCCCACCTGGGTAATAGACTTCCACATGATTCCTGTAAGGATGCAGTTTATGACTCCAAATTTAGAGTCTGTGTTAACCAGCATGCGGTGATAGAGTTGCTAGAATGATTGACAACATGTTCTCCTGCATATATTACCTTTTTCACTGAAATATACAGTCATACAAATATACAAACATCTGGCCTGTCAGTGTCCTATTTTTTTAATTACAGGCAAGTAAATAGCGAAAGGACTGACAGGTGTGTTTGTCTTTGTGTGTATGTGTGTGTGTTTGTTTGTGTGTGTGTGTGTGTGTTAGCATTCAGGTGTGGTTCAGAGACTCCTGAGAATGATGGTTGTTGGAAATTCTGGCCTGAGGATGCGCACTTTAGGAGATAAGGATTAGGCTGACCCACCAGATAGCCACACTGATTCCCATTGATTTTCCTGAAGACGCACAGCTGGCCTGCAGGCACACGCTCCAACCAGAGCTATCTCTCCTCTGGTTAAATGAGAGAGAGGGAGAAAAAATACTCACAGAGGGAGAGAGGGGAAGAAAGAGAGAGAGAGAAAGAGTCACAGAGGGAGATAGAGAGTGAAAAAAATAGTCACAGAGGGAGAGAGCGGGAGAGATAGATAGTCACAAAAGGAAAGGGAGACAGAGAGAGAGAGAGAGAAAAGGCTGTCACAGAGGGGGGGGGGGGGGGAAAAAAAGGGACACAGGGAGAGGATGAGAAAAATAGTCACAGAGGGAGAGAGAGAAAGATAGATACTCACAGAAGGAAGAGAAAGAGAGAGAAAGATAGTCATAGGTGAAACGCGGTAAGAGAAAGTGAGTTGTGGAGAAGGCCACAAAAATAGCTAGAGAAGGTTAATGAAAGTCTGAAGTTGGGTAGTTTTCAGCTGGTTCTGTTGCATTAAAAAGGTCTAATCACACATTGAGAGAGCTACTGTAGAGGGGTAGAAGAAGTAAAGAGGTTTTCTCCCCATGCTACAGGAAACTAACTCATGCTACAGAAAAGTAGCTCATGCTAAAGGAAACTAGCTTATGCTACACGAAACTAGCTCATGCTAGAGGAAACTAGCTCATGCTACTGGAAACTAGCTAATGCTAGAGGAAACTAGCTTATGCTACAGGAAACTAGCTCATGCTAAAGGAAACTAGCTCATACTACAGGGGTCTACTGTAGCTTTATGAGGAAATAATGGGTAGCTTTCTACTGCAGTCATCCCAACATCAGTATCACTGATTGTTTATCCCCCAAGACAATAATAAATTACCTCAGTAACCAGATAACCGACCAATCAATCATTCAATCAATCAATCAATCAATCTCCTCAGTAACCAGATAACCAATCAATCAATCTTGCATAGAGTCTGGATGAACTCAAACTGGACCAGTGACTTAACCAGTTCTACAGTATGTTGGCCTTTTGTAATCAGGGACAATTGTGCGTAGTAACATAACCTAAGACATACATCCTGCATATGAAATCATACATTGTTTTGTGTGCTGAATGTCTAATAGATCATTCATATTGTGCTCATTCATTTTACTCTTTGTGTAGGAAAAAGCAAATGTCCATGTTTATTACGGTTATTAAATCCTTAAGGTCCCAGATTTATTTAATACATTCTGTGTTGGACAAATCTATCCAAGCAAAGACCACTTGAGCCTGGTTTGCCTCAGTGTTGTGCAAGCTGTACATGTTAAGTCAAAATCCTGTCAGGTGATGTCAGATTATGACTTTAAATAGCTAAACGGCTTTCAATTCTAAAATGTACTCTGGCGCTTGCGTCCAGCAGTGCGAGATGCCCGAGTTGTGTTGTCACATGCCCATAAGCTCAAGTCATGACCTTGGCCGTCCTAACGTGGTGCCTCCCCTAGCGCCGCCATAAAATTAATGTTCCAAACTTCTCAAATAGAGCCATGATTTTAAAGGCCAGCGTGATTTACGGGTGCCCTCAGCCAGGTGGCATCAGATTGCCTTCAATAGTTTTTCATGCACAAATGGGTCGGCGCAGGGAGATGACACCAAGCAGATTCCACTGTAAATCAGACCTGTCCGAGAACAATGACAGCTGCTCACACAGTGGTCTGAAAAATAACACTTATATAAGGAAATACTGTAAATCAAGGTAAGGCTGACAGTGACCATTATTATTATTATTATTATTATTATCAGTAGTAGGCTAGTAGTAGTACAAATAAAACAACCATAATAATAATAATAATAATATATGAATTTAAAAATGGCTCAGTAGTATAGTAAGAGCAGCATTAGCATTTGTAGTAGAACGAGTAGTGTATTCATTACAGTACTGATGAGATGGTGCTAGATGGTGCTTGACTTGTTCCTAAGATAACCATCAAAGCCATCAAAAGTCATTGTGTGTCCTTCTGGATATTCAAAGCAGACAGTTTCATCTAATCCCATCCCTCATTTCATCCACTGTGTCTTTCTGCTGTTTCCTCCCCATATGTGGCCCCGGAAATTGATGATTGTCTTCATGTCATCCATATTAAACAGCGTCATGGGTCATCTCCTCCAAAGTAATTAAAATCCTGCGGCGAGTTAGCCCGACTCCTACTCTAGTCTGTCCCCTCAGCCACAACAATAGAGCCCTCAGGGGAGACCTGGAGCCATAACGCTCCCATCAGAGCAATGATTAAAAGAGACGGGGCTCCACTCTAAGCATCCCCAGGCCTTTATTCGGCAGCTTTCTCAGCCGAAGGGCTGGGAGTTAGCAGCTAGGTGGCTCATTGCTGCAGGGGTTGAGGCTTGATCAAATAGGTGAGGAAGCACTGACATTAATATCTTCGTTTTCACCTGCCAGAACTCAGCGGGAAGATGTATTTGACCCAGAGTGATGCTGGTACGCCCTCTAGGACTCCAGAATGTAAATATTTCCCATACAAGTCAGTGAGAGGAAAGGCTCACTTTATGTAGCAGAAAAGCTTTAGGCCTATTCAGACATTCATTTTGGCACTTTATCAGTCATGAATAGACCACAGGCTCTGTATCATAGAGCATAAGGCGCCTATACTGCTTGCTCCAGCAAGGATTACCTCTGTTAGCCGTCCTGGGAAGCCAAACACCACCAGACGTTTCTCCTTAGACTAGCTGGTAAATCACAACCAGTTGTGTGTGTCTGGTTTAATTATTTGTCCCTCCGCTGGCAGAGAGGCTATACAGCAGGGGGAAAAAAATACAGTAACGCATGCAGCGCTTTGGCTTGGTGCTTGTTGAGGTTGACTAAAATGGAGGTTGAGGTGGCTCAGGTGCAGCAGATGCCCGTTGTCTTTAAAGATCAGGCCTGGGAGCGAGATGGGGTTCAACACCTGGCAGGACCCTGAGCCAGCAGTGCCAAGTTATGTTACCATCGTCAACCCCCCTACACACACACACACACACACACACACTAAAAAACTACATGCTTTCACCAAAAAGATTTCAGAACAAGCAGGAAACCTGTAGCTTTCTCGGTGCAGTCCAATATCAGGGATTGTGAACACTTGTTTTGGTCCCAGGTTTTGAAAGACAGCTTTTAAGGAAGACAGTGTTATTGCCTGGTAAGCTTGAATAACAACTAATTTCTCAGCCTTTTAAAATATATTTTATCTACTCATAGAAAATAACAGGTCACAAACTGCAAAAGCAAAATAATTTTGTCTGTGTGAATTCAGCGTATTCACTTAGTAGGGCTAATTTCCTAATGCAATCTGGCCTGTGGCAAAATGTCATAACAAATAAAAATGGCCCGCATCACTAAATCCTTCCAGGGTCGAGTAGTAATATAAACACATGTGAAGGCTATATCTGAGTTGGTGGAATCCATTTAAGTCAACACACAGCAAACGTCTTAGATCTGCTTGCCTCTGAAGGACAGGACTTCACAAACTGTGCGAGTCCGAAGGGGTGAGACACTGTTGTTTCACTGCCTAAAATCAAACATCTCTGGAGTAGCGCAAACTCCCTCCAGCTGTCCGTGAAAGTGAAAAGAGCCACTGTGAATCAGGGTGCGCTAAAAATAGAGCCAAGGTTGGAACCGTACACAGGTTCCATTATTGAGATTAGTGTGACTGTGTGCCCTCCCACCAGAGCTTCAGAGTCTGACCAATGAACAAGCAGCGCTAGCCCTAACCCTAGCCACGGTTCCCATGGCCATGACAGTTAGACGGCAGCCTGCTCAGTGCTCCATGCTGTTGCTGTGGTTTCCTAATTGACGTGACCCTTCTATATCATTTGGGGAAACTTGAGAGAACTTCAAAACGTCAAATATTTGTGTCCTGTAATTGTACAGGGGCCAAACAACATAATATTATGTATGATTGCGTCGCTTTGAAAATCTGGTCTTTTGTTGTTCTTGGTGAGTTTGTGTCTCAACCTCAAGTAAAAAAAAAAAATGTCTTCTCCTCCATGAGAAAACATGCAGGGAAACTCTCTTTTCATGACCCGCCACCAACCTTTCACCTTTTCTGCCACGACCCCCTGTCTCCTACCAGCGGGGCATGACCCCCGGGCCTAAAAGACAGATAGCCACTCTCCTCCAATTCTAAGATTATTAGTTGTGTTGTCAGTGTGTGTGTGCGCGCACCTGCAGCCCTGACCTGGCCTGGACTTTATTACGACCCATAGGCTCTCCACACCAATATCCCTCTCTGAGGACACAGGCTGGCCGTGGGAGGGAGGGAGCATGTTTACCTGGGCTCACCTCACGCAAACATGCTTCTGAAAATAAAGAAGTCATGAGGTCTGGAGTGCTCCTGGCCACGCCATGTGCCTTCCACTGCTGTGTGTGTCTGCCAGGCTCCATCATAAGAAATAATTCATACTTTTCCGTTTTGTACTTAGAAATGCCTGCTTGCTTTGTCCCTCTCCCTATCCCTCTCTATCCTCCTCTCTCTCCCTCTCCCTCCCTCTTTCTCTCTCTCTCTCTCTCTCACTCTCTCTCCTTTTTTCTCTCTTAGTTTCTCTTTGTCTGTGGTACACTGTGGCCCATCTGTTTTTGCTTACCAGTGGAGACTGTTGGTGTGTACGGTTTCTCCTCTGCCAGGGCACAGTGTGTTTTTTTGTGGACAAATAAGAGAAATTCCATGTCTTTTCTTATTTTGCCCTAAGCCTGTAGGTGAACCATCAAATTGGGGAGTTGGTGGAAATGTAGGAGGGGGAGTGTGAGTGTTTATGTATGTGTGTGTGTGGAGAGGGGCATTCACAGGTCTGGAATCTGAAGGCTTTGGAAAAATCCTGGTAAAGTCCTGGTAATAAAGACTTCCTATGTCAGTGCTTATCATTTCAATGGTAGTGATTTAAGCCGCTGCGGACTGGGCTTCCTAACCTTTGAAGTGAACCTAGCCAGTGAAGCCATAAGCCCAGGGTGGCAGAGAGCATACCCTCCTCACACAGCGCCTACTTGGGTGCCCACTCAAACAACGTGAAGGAGAGGGAAGCACATAGTAGGATGGCATGTGGGATACAGATGGCACTGCAGACACTTGAGTTCCTCACCTCTGTGTCATTGGCAGGAGATGGAGCAGATTGCACCAAACAGAATCAGAATAAGTTTTAATAAATTCAGAACCAGTTTTATTAGCCTATATTACGTAAATCCAAATCAGTTTTATTATGTTACACAATTCCAGTTCTTTTACATCATCAGAATTAGAATCAGTTTTATTACATAATCAGAATCAGTTTAATTACATAATCAGTTAGAAATTAGAATCAATAGTCAGAGGAAATTATAAAAATATTGAGACATATATTGTTCAGTAGAGACACCAATATTCTACCTACAATATTCTACATATCTACCTATCAACATAATAAACTAATAGGATATAAAGTGCAACCTAAGAGGACAATGTTGAGTGCAAGACGCATTGCAATTGAAAAGTATATAAACGTCAGAGTTGTATAACAATACACCATCTTCATGGGAAAGAAACTACAATATATATATATATGCTGCTCTTTTAAAATGTGTGTTTTTTTTTTTACTCCTTGCCCTCCCCTCTGGTTTAGACATGAATTTAAATGTGTTTCCTTTTTCTCTGTCTGCCAGCCAGACTCATTCCTGTTCTGTGTTTTTCTCCTCTGAGAATGAATTATGCACTTGTGTGGCCTACTTTGAATTACGACTCTATTTAGAACAAAACAACGGCACTAAAATGATGTCAAACAAGTGAAATGTGTGAATCCTCTTTATATTTTAATGTTGAATTGAAACCAGTCTCTGCCATATGCACCAGTCGAGGTCTAGTTTCTGCACTGTGTCTGTTC
>JAGFZM010000571.1:0-13584 GCA_017657215.1 Limnothrissa miodon | reverse complement strand
GTACTGTATGTGCAGGCATGCTGGAAGGCACTAGCTGAGGACCCCCCAGAGAAGCTGAGTCACACAGCCACACAGACATGGTGCCTGATGCAGTGCACCAGGGGCAGAGCCTGGGCAGCGTGAGCCGGTGCTGGGCAATGCCAGTTCCCACAGACCACAAGCAGACTATTGTGTCACAGCCAGCCAGCAGACGCTGTCACAATGGGCCGCTCTGTGACCCACTGTCACCAAGGCGCATGCAGGAACCGATAAGACGCTTTTGGTACTTTCTCCCTAAGACATAACCCCCCCCCCCCCACACACACACACACACACACCTACACCAGTTGCACATGATCAACTGCTTTGTTTCACTTAGAATTCCCACCAAGTGTGCATAGAGGGATATTCACACTATAGTTTGATATGGTCTGAGAAGATAAAAAAACAAAGGTTGTTGTTTTGGTTACAACTCATCCCTTTTTTCATGGAAATGACAAGAAACAAATCGGGGTCTACTGCTCAATAGTAGGTGGTTGTCTGCCATCAAGCATACACTTATTCATCAGTAATGAGAGTGCATCACGTGCGTGTTGAACCACAAATTCTCCAAACTATATTCTGTACCATAAATAAAGTAACAATGTCAAACATGATGATTTATTTATTTATTTCTCAAAAAGACCCTTTTAATTCCCCTTGGATGCATAACATCTTTATTAAATACACACATGAAAAAGCACCTGCAGTGTGTGCAACAGTGTAGAATAAATATTAGGAGGTTATCCCACGGTGCAGTGTGCAGCATAAGTGAACCAAAGAAGTTTGGTCAACATATTAGCAACCACGAATAATTCTGCTGCCTCTGCAGTAAAGCCACACTATGTTCCAGCAGATGGAGGCCACTGCTGATAACACCAGAGGTCTGATGCATACCAAACAGTGGAATTATAAAAGTCAAAATTCCCCCGTGGCAGTACCTGCGAGCATGGTCACAAAAAAAGACAAAGTTGTGGAAGGGTCAGAACTTCGGAGACTTCTCTCAGTTCTACCAGTTTTCCGTAAGGAATTACAGGAGGATATTAGTTGGGACTGTGACGACAAAGTCGCACAAACGCGCAAGTCACGTTTGGGCATGACATTTCACCTGGTAGGGTTCGTTACTTCTGAGTGTGTATCTCTGTGGTTGTGGTCTATGTGCTATATGCTCTATTTGCAACTGATGTTAGAATGTAAGCCAAATGACTGCATAATTTAGGTCTGCAGCTTTCTCCCCCGCGTCGCTGATAGGATGTAGTGGCTCTAGATCTAGTGTTACGACACTGCTTTAGCAACGCCAAGCCTTATTAATGATTGATCGGATGCTCTTGGTGTTCATTTCATGGCCTGAGGATATTGTGCTCACAACCCTCAAAGCAATAAAAACCTTACTGTGTCACTCCAGATCAGATGCACTCCATCGAGCAAAGGCACCCGATCGTCTCACATAAACACTCCGGTCCACAATCATCCTGCAGATATCACACCACTAAAACCTACTGACTGTAATAGGCAATAAAAAGTCCAACAGTAAAATAAAAAAGTACAAATTTTAAAGGTCCTCCCACTGCTGAGTCTGGAGTCTCTTCTCAGATAAAAAAAGGGAATATATGCAGGTGGAAAGATCACCCACAGATGAGGCGCTCAGCATCTGATCGCAATAAATGCTGGTGTGTTGCTTAACTCAGGTTACTCAAATGTCTCGGTCTTGCTCCTCCCCTCTTGTTGGCACTGTGCAGCGTCCCGGTAAGCAAGAGAGACACGGGGGGAGATCAGCGGCAGAGAGGGTCCAGGGGGCTGTTGTTTGTTTGGCTCCTTCCTAATTTGTCCGCAACTGGTAATCTGTCAGAGGCAATGATGTAGAGTGAGTGGGCAGCTCACACGGCCAGCCAGAGACTATTAGGCTCAATGCCACACATTAGGCTGTGACAAATGTTCATGATGTGAGCAGACAGTCAATTCAAGCAGGGCTTAAAGTAAGCAACACATTCTCATTCTGCCTGGCCGACAGGAGAGGTCTGTGGCTCAAGGTGTGCCTGGGAGGTGTCAGGGTTAGGAAATATTTCCTGCTTCCGTAAATCTGACTTTAATGTGTGTGTGGCAAATCTGAAAATCTGAAAGTGTGTCCTTGAATGCAGGATATTACACACTAAATGGGTTTTGGTTTCATTCAACTTAAAATGTACTTGCAGAGTCACAAATATTTGATTTCAATTTCATATGAATAAGTAAATGCAGTCTAGTGTACTGTGTATTTGCTTAGGTTCCTTTGTAGACACCCAAAGTACTAGTGTTTTCCAACAGAGTATTTGTGTGTTGCATGAGTATTTGTGTGAAATTTCAAACCTACCCCCACTTTGTGTGATGTAACGAACCCATGGCAGAGCTTGGTAACCACTCTTCTCAATAATCTTCAGGTAGCGTACCTATGTATCACATACACACACCAAAATCAACTCGGTTAGTTGGGAGAATTGTCATTACATAAGTATTGAGCTACTGTATATATGTGTGTATGAATGTAACATTGCACAATTTAAATTTTAGAATATGGTTATAAGGTAAGGAAAACACATTTTTTAACTTATAAAACAAAAAAACTTTTACTTACTTGGATCCCAGAGACAGTGAAGTAAGGGATCTCAAACTTGACTGTGATTGGTCTCTTGGCCTCCTGCTCATCACTCTCCACACTAGGCAGTCCAAAATGGGCTCTCATTATGTACTCCTTCCCTCCCTTTTCAGAGCACACACACACACACAAACACACATATTCACACACGCACGCACACACATTTGCATGCTGGTATGAACACAATATTGCAAAATATGCAAAATCTTCAGACGTGGCACATTGGAAAGCACCCGTTACTTCAGTAAATCTTCTCCGAACATAAGGCCATAATCCTCCATGTTATGATAAGTTATGGCAAGTGCTTTGATAGATAACGTACAACTATTACAAACCTTAACAATCTTAATTAAAGAGGGGAAAGTAAGAAAGTGCTGAACAGGTAGAGCGGTGCTCACATAACCTTGGCAAATCACTCAGCTATACACAGTTCCTTCTCTCCACTTCCAAAGTGTCCCCAACACACACACACACACACACACACACACACAGACTTCAGTCACTCTAATACAGCCTGTGCCTCTGACCATGTGTGTCAGGCTTTTCTAAAAGATATGCAGGCGGATGGATGGGGAGGGACGGATGGATGTGCTTCCACTACTCGGCCAGCTTGAGAGTGGCAGTTTTTTTGTTGTTGTTGTCGAGAGTGGCAGAGTTGCCCCTCACTGCCCCAATCAAACACAGACATCAGTCCATTCTCATTTCCTCGTGGTGTTATCAGCTTTTCTCTGACACTGTGCGTTTATCTGCGGCGCTGGGAGAGTCTGATATGGACACAAAGCGCTGCCGTTCCCTCGGGGGGGAAGTGACCCCAACAGCACCCTCTGTGGATTGTTTAGGCAATCATCAGGGACAGATAGGCATGGACAGGAATGGACTTGGGCTTCTGGAATACTCAATGCAGACATTCCAGCACAAGCAAAATACAAGATAAACACGTAATACCTGCATTTTTCAGGAGGGTGGGGAGTAGAGGGTGGGTAAAGTTCGAAGAGTTTATTGTGCACTAAAGCTGACAGTTGGAAATGCTGTCATTTGTCCATGCTATAGTTAGGATTTTGCTGTATGCAATAGCACCTGATCCTAACAATTAGTCTCTCTTGACTGGCAGACACTAAGTCATGCGTAAACTGGCTTTGAAGGTACTGTACTTCCAGTGGTCTACTTGGCTGAGTGATGACGAGTGACTTTGCCAGACTCACAGGGAAGGATTTAATGGTCCACTCCAGGCCATTCTTCTCCGGGACCCACTTGGCGTTGCCCATGCTGGTCTTGAACTTGGGCGAGTCGGCGTCGCTGGGCACGGGCACCAGGATGACCACGTTGTTGGCCGTGGAGCGACTCTTGAACTGACTGCGAGCCTGAGAGTGACCAACCAAAGACAGACAGACAGATGAACAGATTAGGAGAGAGAGACAGAGAGAGAAAGAGAGAGAGAATGAGTCTGACATCTTCAGTGACCATGAAGAGGAAAATGACACACGTGACGGTGTTGAAGTGTCCAGTCTGTGTCTCTGCTGCTCAGCTCCCATTACCACCGACACAGACACACATTAACCAACCATTTGTCACCGTCACTGCAATTACCAGACATGTCTTATCAGCGGAGAGTAGCTTATGACTGTGGCGTAGGAGAAAAGGGAAGCCGTCTAATTACATCTCTTTCATATCCTCCATGACAGGATCACAGTCAATTAATCACAATTACAATTCTGGATGGGTAGACGAGCGCGTCCATCTCCATTTACATATTTACATATCCTACATTTATATATTACAAGGAGCTTCGGAAGGATATTTTAAAGCAACCATAACATACTACAGGTATCTATTCTGCATGGTGAGAATTACAGTAGATGGGACATGTAACAGCAAACACAGTTAAAGGGATTATCTGGAGTGAATCAACCCGTACCTCTGTTGACTGAGGCTGTCGAATGGTGTCTATAGGTATCAGAATGACAGCAGTAGGTACAACGTAGACCGAATTCACGAACTGGCCGCTAACGCTAAGCATATTGGGCATGTGAAAACGAAACAGACATGCCCTAATCAGTTAGCGCTGGCTGCCGTTTCGTTACTCGGTCTACCGTGCATGAAAATCTGTCGTTCTTATACCTATGGATAGCACTTAGCAACTTAGTTTCACTCCGGATAATTCCTTTAAGATAGTGTTTTCAGATGCGGCATTGTTCATGTGTGTCAGTAAAATCCCATCCATCTGCCATCTCCCCCACTCTGCAGTGCACTAAGTATACAGTCCTGTGCTCTCCCGTGAGTGACCCTTTTGTCAGCGTGTCTGTGGCAGCCTGCCGGAGCTCGTCGGGATTGAGACGCAACCCTGGGTTGCTGTGGCATCGAGGCACGCATGGCCAGTCAAGCGCATCCCATACCTTCACCTTGATCTCCACTCGGCTGTGCGAGAACTTCTCGATCACGCTCTCAATCCAAATGAGCGGCTTCACCTGTCAGGAGTGAAGCACAGGGTAATGAATCAGCGGCCCGCCGGCGGCAGGACCCGTCAGGCTCCATCGTTTCTGCAGCTCAGCCACCAAGCCTTCAAAGACCCATGACTCTCAGCCACTCAGCGTTAGATACACTACAGCTCTCCAGTACCTCCAGTAGCCTTATACTGTAGCACTAGCCATGACCACACAAACTTTATCATAAAGAGTAATTATAAAAAACTTTATATGTTATATGTACATTTACATAATGTATAATGTATATAAGCAAAATATATATGCTTATGCATGTATATATACAAGGAGAAGATCTTACAGCTCTGCAATACATATAAGACTTAAGGATAGATGTGTGTATGGGTAATTGAATGAGGAGAGAGAAAAAGAGTGAGAGGCAGAAAGAGAGAGGGGGAGAGAGAGAAAGTTCAAGCGCAGCGTTAGACACTGACCGTGGTGTTTAGGCGGTAGGACATGAGCTCTGACTCCCCATCAGGCGGGATGAAGGAGATGGTGCGATCGTTCTCGAAGCGCGAGAGACGGACACACTGGTGAAACTTCACGTCCTCCAGCTCCACCGCCTTGCTTTTCTCCCCTGATGTAAACAACAGCATCCCAATTTCCCCATTTATATTCAGCAAACAACGCATTCACCTAGGCAGACTGATTTGCAATTTTCTTATTAATTCAAAAAGCAAAGCCAATGAAGCCTGCAAGTCAGTCAGTGCTGATGGCCAAGGTGCTTGTGAGTGTGTGTGTGTGTGTTTCTCTAGTCTGTGTATCTATGTGTGTGTGTGTATGTGTGTGTGTGTGTGTGTGTGTAAATTCTGGTCTCTGACTCAGATTGAGTAAGACAGAGTAGGAGCCAAATCACTTAAATAATGAGGAACCTCTTGATTTTGCCTCATGACGCTGACAGTCAAACAGTTGTCAATCTCAGTATGGAATATACAATAACTGAATGGGTGATGTGTGTGTGTGTGTCTGTGTGTGTGTGTGTGTGTGTGCATGGCCCTGCTGAGATAAAAAGCTGTGAATGTGCATGCTGAAAGACAGTGACGAAGTGAAGCAGAAACAAAGAAAAAAGGGTGTGTGTGCATGAGATAAAAAAGACAGTGTGTAAGATGACAGACAGTGAAAGGAGCAAGCTGTCCAAGTGAGTGTGTGTGTGTTTGAGTGTGTATGTGTGTGTGTAAGAGAGAGAGAGAGAGAGAGAGAGAGAGAAAGCAACAGAGAGAAAGATAGAGAGAGAGAGTCAGCGAGTGAATGTGTGGCTACGCATTTCTGAGTGTCACATTCCACTGAAAAATACATTGCGCTCTCAGAAGCTTCCAGAACACAGGCGCCAGATCAGAGAGCCATGCGAGGCGGCTAGGGCCCTCACCAAGCACAGGCAGCCTTTGGCCCGCCTGCTCCCCTTTAGCAGCAGGAAGAGCGCGCCACATAAGGACATCAGTGGCACCAGCAAAAGGTCACAGAGGAAATGCCCCCCTCCAGCTGTCTGATTGGCTCCCACAGGAGGGTCTGGTGCTGGGGGAGAGGAGGGTGACGGCGAGGTTGGGGGCAGTGGAGGGAGGGGGGCTGGCAGGATGACAGGAGCCCTCAGTCAGACGAGCTCTGGTGCTGAGCCAATTGTGTGTCAGTTGTGATTCACTCAAAGGACAATGGTGATTGGGTGATAATCTGTGCCCTACACCTGCCCCTGTCCCAGAGTCCCCTCCCACAGTGTCAGTGATGGGTTGCTGCCACCACCGTCAACCTTTCAAGTCCAAAAACAGGATCTGTGCCGTGGAGCTTCTGATCCACTCATAGAGGAGCCTGGCACGCACCACCTCTCTAGTTTGCTCATCAAAGGGGAGAAAATACTTCTATCCAAGAGAGGGCGCTGTTTCTCTTAGAAAAGAGTGCTCATTTGCGGTTCAATCTAAAGCACGACACAACACAAACCATTGTACTTTATTTATCTATTGTTTATGTATGCTTGTTTTGTACTAGGACAGCATACACAGACAAAATATTACTTATTGTACACCTAATCTGGTCATTGCCAAGACGACCTGCACATGTACAAAAACGTACACATTTCCTCTGCTCTGTGAGATAATCAGGAAGTGTGAAGGTCACCGAGCGTAACCCAATAATAAACTAGTCTAATCTGACAGGCCTAGCAGGAGTGCCCTGGATTTTGCTGTATGCAATAGCACCTGATATTTTTCATTTCTTAAATGCTGGGAAAGGGAATTGTGTCACATATGAAAAGTGCCATGATGCTTTGGGCTCTTCCTAAGCTACAGCTGTAGTCCCTGTGTCCCATCCTCCTCCTGCTGCTGTGTGTAACCCAGGCAGCTGTGAGCCAGGGTGGTGGGATGCACTGCACAGTGGGTGCTGAGAGCCGATGAGCGAGGTGGTTCCCACCTGCCCCTACAGCCTGGGGTGGGGATTAGGACACAGACGTTCACCCTAGGGTGCGTAATCCGCTGCTCCGCTCCAAACGAGTGCAAATGAGAAAGGGATGCAGATGAGAACATGTGGGGGAGGGAGGGAGGGAGGGAAGGACGGGTGGACAGATGGACGGAGAAGTAGAGATGTGATTTTTCTGTGTGTGTGTATATATATATATATATGTGTGTGTGTGTGTGTGCACGTGTGTGTTTGTGCACACTCATGTTACTCACTGCCCGTGATCTCAAACAGCACTTTGTCGTTGAGGCCCAGACGGAGCTCGGGCATGCCAGACAGGATGACTTTGAGCTTGATGCAGCCCAGGATCTCACTGCGAAGGACACTGCCTGTGGCACTGACCTGTGCCAGGACAGAAACAAGAGATACACATGAAACACACACACACACACACACACACACACACACAAATACATAAAGTCCAGCCAAAGGTGAATGAAAGATAAACAAAGCATCGGGCAAAAACATCAACCTCAAATATTAATATGTCAAAAAAGAAAAAAAACAAGAGGGACAAAAAATATGTCGGAAAAGACCAGACGCTGAAGAAAAAAACGGCATCCTGAATCATTGGGCAGACAGAATGAGGCTGAGAAAGTGTCCAGTCACAGACAGGCCCACTGGGAGACTGCACGGGTGAATGGTAATGCCCCATTAGAAGGCAATAAGGCATTAGCTTCCCCTTAATCAGCCTGTGAAGAGGGGAGTCGCGTTCAGCGCCCTGATCCATGGAGACGTCACAGCGGCACTGGAAAGGCAGGGGAATGCCATTTGGGGTGGGCTCAGGCCACAGTGAAGGCCGACGGCCTGATGTATTAAAGGAAATCAGAGTTTGTTATTCTCAGTTTGAATTCAAGGAAGTCGAGGAAAGGTTGTTTCCTGAACTTGTTGTTCTTAAGTTATTTGAGCCTAGGCTATATTCAATTTGCTCTTATTCCTGCTGAGCAAAAAAGGGTGGTGAGTGCAAATGTAAAAGTAGGTGGATAATAGGCCAATTTAGTTCAAGGAATTGGTCATCTATTCTGTGTAAGCCAAGACTAATATGTTTTTTTTTCCTTCACTCTGCTGCTTTGCTCAGTTTGAGTGCTTTTACAGAATGCTTTTGGCTGCCCCAGCCTGGCGGTAAAAATTCCCTCACCAGTAGATTGACAGATTCGATGACGTCCATGAAGACTTCATTCTTCCGGTACTTGATGCCCTCTGACCTCCAGGACACGGCATTGGTGACTGTGGCAGGGGGCCGAGGGGCCCCCACCTCTAGCTTGTGCCCCTGCTGCGTGATGTACCTGCCAGGAACCAGAGAGCTATTTCAGGTGATGTATGGAAACAAATGGTCTGTAGGGACACAAAATACAACTGGCCGAACCTGCAAGGATGTTTCAACTGCAACAGCACAACACAAGCACGCTTGACCAAGGCTTACGGGAGCTACTGCTGGTCAAAACTGCCAAAAAGGGTGAACAAAGCACTGCTTTTGTGTGGTGTTTATCTGCAGATGGATTTATGGTGAGAAATGACCTGGCTCTGGAAATGTATGGAAACCTGAAGGCAAACACTAGAGTCTGTTGATACCACACACCTGCTTCCTGACTCCTGTTTACCACACAATAACAATGGAGCAGCTCTCTGTCACTCTTTCTCTCTCAAACACACACATTCTTTCTGTCTTTCTTTCACTTCTTTTTCTTTTTCTTTTTCCTTTCCTCGGTTCATTCCCACTCCCACATAGATGAGGTTTGCTACTAAGGGCCGACTGCATTGATCTGCTCTCCCAACACTTTAAACTGCTGTGGGATCAATGCTGTGCCTTTGCTCTAACTCTAACCTCATCCCTAATGCCCAAGAAACAACTTTGCCCACAGCTCTGACACGCTCCCCCGGGGACCCCGTTGTTTTGCTTACTATAACAAGCAACGGCCTCAAGCTGTACAGCTCTACACTGTACCAGTAAACAAAGTGAGAAAAGCAACATTAAAAGTTCTAACACTGAATGAATAGATTATATACTTGTTTATTTTCAACTTTGAAGTTTTGTTTTAGCAAACAGGGCATATCAGTGCAACAGCTGACTAACGACAAAGAGACAAAATCTATGTTTGATTTGTCTCACACACCCTCTCACACACTGTAGATCACCAAGCTTTCAGCTATATTGTGCTGGTCAATTAGAAACACAGTCATTACAGATTTTCTTCTGTGTTTAGCAGCAAAAATGGCAAACTAAAGCTTTGCATAACTAAAGCTTTGCAGCCCATCAGTATACTGTAGCTCCTCCCAAGCTGTGCTAAGGCTTTGTAGGAAATCATCGCACCACTGTACAAAAGACACATTTACTTTGAAGGAGAACCATAAATAACAAATAACCACCAAAACAAGTACAGCTGGCTGCAAAGCTTCACAAAACACCATTATGTCAAGCCTGTCCAACCGCATCTGTAAATAAATGATATGATGTAGAAATGTTAAAACTAGTGGTGTTGTCTGGGGCATCAGTTGTAGACGCAGCAACTCTCCGGTCCACCGGTGATGAGCAGGAAGTTTGGCAACAAGGGAAACATGAGTTGGCATGAAAATAACTAGCAAATACCCACACCCCACGTGAAGATAAGTATTGGTGACTATGTTGTGTGAATGCACAATGCCTGGTGGGTGAGGAGCGCATGAACTCACTCCTGTAAGACTTTACTCTCCGTGGTCTGGGGAAAGCCAAAGTCCATGACCTCATCCATCAGTTCATACACAGTCACAAAGTTGTCCCGGATGCTCTCCTCCTCCAGTGCTTTGAAATACTCGGTAAAAACCTAAAGAATGCAGGTTGGGGAGCATGAGACGCATAGGCTACTGGACATGTCACATATGGCTACTGTCTGCTAGAACAATGTGTTGGCACAAACATAGCATGTTCGAAACATCATGACCACACAGACATTAATAATCCAGCACTGTTTGTGAGATCTGTTTAAGTGAGACAAAAACACACTGTTATGGGGACCCAGCTGGACACTTGCACTGACCTCAACTATTTTGTACAGAAATGAATACACAAGGGCTGCATTGGAGTTCTTCTTAGTCAGTGCAACCACTGAATAGTGACTGTGTTAAGGTCCAACTCTGTTTTCAGAAGAACAGTGAAAGCTGACAGACAGGATCTCAGTGTGTCTTTAAACTAAATAACTCCATGGGCTAGCTGCTCAAAAATCAAAGTACTTTGAAGATGAGTAGTCTGATAAAAAAAAACAATTGGGGATATGGGGCCATAGTGATGGAAAAGATGAGACGAAGGATACAGTAGAGATTGCTGTGCTTGATCCAGAGGAAATGGGTGGATCCGTGGCTCAGGACGGGAGAGAGTTCCGATTCCTCCTCCTTCTTCATTAAGATGGGCATGAAGTGATCGATCTCACCCATATCTATATTCCCCATGTAATTCCGACATATCAGCACCTACAGGGGGGGAGGTAGCATTTAGATATATCTAAATGAGAAAGCTTCATGGCAGTTTCTTCTATTTTCTTAGTAGAACAGCAGAATGTTTAAATAAAACATAGCTATAATATCACAGTCTCTTTAGGTCACCACCACATGTCAGTGGTAATTAAAATTACATGTGAAGTTCTTCTAGGATGTCTTAGTGCTGAATATATAGCTGTAGGTTACTGTACATCGTCAGTGAGTTGCCTTTGACAGAGCTGAATTTATTTATTTGTTTGTTTGTGTGTCACAGCATTTCACAGTAATAGCACGCCTGTCAGTGTCCTCCAACCTGTGCCCCTCGGATCAGCATGGCTGTTGAGGATGCTCCGAAACACACAGTGCATCTAGACCAGAACAGCTCAGTGCTGAAAATCACCTGATATCAAGTCTATAGCCTTATTCATTCACAACCTGATCTGTGCTTGCACTGCCTTTCTAATGTCTTCCTTCTGAATTCTCTGAAGACAGACATTTTTTAAAGACTTTCTTAAAATGAAATGTATATTTTCTATAAAAAGACATACACAAAATACAGTTCTGCTTCCATTCAAACTCTATAAAAGGGACCAATGAAGTACCAATAACAGTGAAATACCAATTAACTGACGGCACTGTAGTTCCCAAGGCACATTGTGCAAATAATTCCCAAGAGGCTGAAACACAACACTTCGTTTCCAATACAGACACACAGAGCTCTAGTGCATCATTTCTCTAGGCTACTCCTTTTCTGGCATAGTCACGGGGACAAAAAAAGTAATCTTTCAGGCGTTTGGTTCATAAATAAGTCATATTTCTTTTTCAATATCAGACTCTGGGTGAAAAGGGTCAGTAGATCAGAAATATAAAAGAAAATGGGGAACTAGATGCTTGTATAAAAGGAAACAGTGCAATAGGCCTAGAGGAGAAGTCAAGGTGACTTCACACCCATGCTGTGTAATGCAACAATCTTGTGCTTGAGATGTGTTGTGCATACAATTTACCATACTCTCCATTGTACTATGTTATCTTAGATGAAATCTCATCTATTATCTAACTTCAGTCTGCAAAACAGCATCTCACATCTCACTCTGAATGGTTTACCAGAACCCTGAAATGTAGGTTATTTCAGAATAGCAAAGCGAACCAATTGTCTTATCAAGTCAAATATAGACTCTTGTTATTCAGCTGTGAAATATTTTCTCACAAAGCACTGGCTTAGTCCTTCTAAACAGTTGAAATACAGCAGTGTTAACAGTGAAGTCAATACTGCACATTAACTCTATTGCTGATAGCTACTTCCTTTAAGGAAACTTTCAACTTTCACTGAAGCATAACAAATGACTCCTTTGACCTTCACTGGGTGGTTAAGTCAGTATTGCAATTCCTTGATTAGAAATGACTGCACATATCAGCATTGCCACAACCATGACAGGAGGATAGTGTACTAACTAACCCAATAAGATTGGATAGATAAAGTGTCATGACCAGGGAGCCATTGCCTGAATAAAGAAATAGCTTGAGGAGCAGATATTGAGTTGCTCTAAGGCTCAGCCACAAAAAGGCTTTCATCAGCACTGCCGGTTCAGGTCACATCTGGGGGAAATCCATTTAATGAACCCCTCTGGCTGGATTTTCCGTTTTCCCTTAGGAATACATTACTGGCTTTATCATTTTCACAACAATGCATTATTTTCACAGGCAATTTATTGACATCCATGAAATACCACACAATCCTGAATAAAGTTACTAAAATAGCCTATAAAAAATCACATATGCTACTCTTGAAATTTGAACCTTTTAAAACAATCAAGGCAAAACAGTTAAGTGATATGTGTAGGCCTAAAATTCGATCATGAGTAGGCTATAGAATCACAATCAAACCCAATAGAACAAGTTTTGTGAGTTTAATAGGCTAGGCTACACCTGTTCTACGGGCTCCGCCTACGTCCGAGCGAGGACTGACACCTAACCATCGAAAAGTGTCAATTTCTCTTCAATTTATAATTAATTAAACTCGTAATCATTGATTGTTGAATAAACAACAATAGATTAATATGAACATAACTCATTTTGTTGTAGGCTATACATCTACTCATTTCCTCAACTGTGTCCTCAGGTAATTCCTCGTCTCGATTGGATAGTAAAAAGTTATCAATTTAGAACGTTATACAATTTTCTAATACTGCCACTGAGATGGCATTCCAAGCCAACTTGTTGCTTTGGTCAGTCTTGTTATAAAATGTAGCATACACGTACGTAGCCCTGTAAACCTATCTACACCGCCCGTGGTGAGCGCTCTCTCTCACACACACTATCACTATGTCTTACCTTGCCTTTTAGGTCCAGAATAAAAATAGCTGACGCAGACATCTTTCCGATGAAAATTCTGGAACTTAGTGATAAACTCAGATTCTGATTTGAACGACAAACAAGTTAAATTTGTGCAGGGTAGAATCTCTCCATCCTCTGTGTGTTTCCGGGGTATATGCGTAACCAGATGAACAGCTTTCGAATGAGGTTTCATGTGGGGGAGGAAAAAAAAGAGACGCAAACTCTATA
>JAGFZM010000570.1:105081-125811 GCA_017657215.1 Limnothrissa miodon | reverse complement strand
GCAGAAAAAGGCACTGCCATGATTCAAGTGAACAGTTGTTGATATTCAGTGTTTAAAGGCAAAGTCCATAATATAAATCACAACACTCAACCACACAACAACAGTGTAAAAGAATAAAGTGACCACAGAAAAATCTGTGGTTCATTTGAATCAGTTTGGCATCAACGAGGATTTTTCTTATCATGGAAGGACATTTGCTGTTCTGCCAACATAACTCTGATTGGTCATACAGTAGCACTATGACAACTGCTAATTTCCCTTCAAGGATTGAGTCCTGTCTGTCGGTCGAGGGCCGGATCATACATTCTGATTTTATAGTTGATCAGGCTACGGTAATTTAGCCTAGGTGCACCATACGTAGCCTGTCCTAAATGTCCCAAATATCTTTACTTAGTGTATCATAATGTAGCACCACTTGGATCCATGGTGGAATGTTATCTCACTTTATACTGTGTATAGGGCTGAAATGACAATAAAATATATTTGATTTGACTTGACTTGACCTCATACAGTATTCAAGCTTTCTGTTCACTTCTTGATTGGATGAAGAAGCTGTCATTTTGGTCAGCACTGGCCTACAAGAGCCCCGGTAGAGCGTCAGCAGACTGGCTCCAACATCATTTTGAAATCAAACATTTCGTAAACCCTCAGACAACTTACAAAGCAGCCTGTGGAATCTTCATGAATTCACTGGATTTTACCCTCACGCACAACTAAATACTGGCCTGAGGAATCACCAATGATTGAAATCAACCTGAAAATCAATGGCTCAAAATTATCCTGAATTCTAACCAGCAGTAGAGTTGTATTGTCAATTCATTTGAATTGAAATTGAATAGAGTTTATTTGAATAGAGTTGAATAAAATACAATGGATAGGAATCAGCGAATTCAAAATCAAAGCCTTTTTACCTGGCCCATTGTGTGGGGCACTGGTGTTACCTCTCTTTTGATTCCTGAGGCGTGTTTTTTTTTTTTTTCATCTAATCTGACACATAGACATTTAAAGCCTTCACCGACAGCGATTCCAACAGCGTTGCAGAGCACTTCCGAATTCTACAATTTTGTTTCCCCCACACACACCTGTGATGCACTGCAGGCAGCAAAAATAACCAGTGGATTGTGTTATAACGGGCACCGTTTCAATCCATTTGGATCTACGTCGGGCCCAATGTAACATAAGAATTAGAATCAGGATCAGAATACTTAGACCTATAACAGTGTTCAGATCTTCTCTCTTTCATTGTCTACTGTAATTGTCCGCCGTCTGTGTTACTGTGTTTTGGATGCGCACACCACCTTGCTCGAATACTTGTACATAACAGCTCCAACAGGATAGACAACAGCTAAGTTTGGCGCTTGTGTGCTATTTAAAAGCGCAGTAGAAGTGCACTTTGTTGGAAACAGTGTGCTCCTTTGTGAATGATCAGCAACACTGCAGTAAAGAGCACATTGTGAGCTTCATCTGTACAATGAAATGCGCAGTACCTGAAAGAATGAAGAAGATTCCGGAGACAAACGCCAAGATGGTGCGCTGGGGCCGGATGTGTCCGATGTTGCTGATGACGAAAGCGGTGAAGACAAAGAGGAGGGACACCATGGGAAAGGGCGTGGCCGTCCTCACCATCTCTGCAGTGCATTGTGGGTAGGCAAGACAAGAGAGGAGAGAAGGAGATGTCAAGGAGAGAAACGAGACAAAAAAACAATAAGCTGTTTATTAGAGCTCACAGAGAAACTCAGCTCATTGGAGAGGATCATGTGATCACTGTCCCTTGTTTTTGCCAACTTCCTTTTGGTGGCATGCCACTTACTGAGAATATTTGCAGTGTTTTCGGTCGTAATCTCAATCTCTGGCTCGGTGAAGTATTCTGATGCTACACATCTTCCTTTCTCTGGCCCTGAGAAAGAGAGAAGAGAGAGAAAGAGATTTAGCAAACAAGAGGAGGGAGGGGAGAGAATGGAAAGAAAGAGACGGAGAAACAAGCCGAGGAAGAGAGAGAGAGAGAGAGAGAGAGATAGAATGAAGGTGGAGGAGTGCAAAAAAACAAGACAGAAAGAACAAATACAAAGGAAAGAGGAATGATAACAGGAGAGAGAGAGTGCGAGAGAGAGAGAGACCAGGGCATTGAAAGGAGTGAGAGAAAAAGAGAAAGAGAGGTAGGATTGGGAATGAGAGATGGACAGATGGAAGCAGGAGAAGACAGAAAAACAGAGGAGATAATTTGCCAAAAATGGTATGGACAAGAGGTCAAAGCAAGGTCAGAGAAGACTGCACAGGACCGCATACAGAGACGCTGGGCCTGATTCAACAGCATCAAAGCCAAAATAGCTCCCCAAACGACAACGACACGCAGCCAAGGACTTCAGCTTTTCAACGGCTCAGTGAAATCCACAAAAAAACAACCTCACTTTGAGCCCAACCCAGATTCTGGACATTTGTCACCGCTAGGGTTGGCTATGTGGGGGGTTGAACATTCGTGTAGAGCGTGTAGTGACAACAGGCGAGGGAAAAGAACTAACTGTTCCTGGGCCAGGCGCTGCGTTGTTCTGGGCGGTGGGCAAGATAAGAAGGATGGGCTCCAAAAATCACAAACGCCACTAAGCTTCCATGCTAATTATGAACAACAAATAGCTATTTTCCCAGCTAGTATGCGGACTGTTAAGTGTTAGACATTACAAAAAGATCAATCAACAAATGTAAAATATAAGTACTTTAAAATCATATTCAATGTACAAAAGTGTATGCTGTTCAGTAAAGAAATGTATTTCTAAATAAGTCCCTGTGATTGCTAGAATATCACCCTTACTTCAGTTCTGAGATTGGAGCATATAATGTGTGTCCCAACCCACCAGGGTATTGTTGGGCTCTGGAATAAGGGATACTGTGTGTGTGTGTGTGTGTGTGTGTGTGTGTCCTTGCTTACTAATTCCTGATGAGTTTTAGGATGAGTGCTCTACAGTGTGTGTGTCTACAAGCGTGTGTGTGTGTGTGTGTGTGTGTCTACCAGTGTGTGTGTCTGGGGTCTGGTGAGTTCCGAGAAGAGGACGGTGGGTGTGAGGGTAGGGTGAGGCGGATGGGATTTTGCAGCTTGGGTACCTACCAGCCACGAAACAGACCCTCCATAGGCCAGAGTGGAGGGCCATCTTCACCTCCATGGTCTGGTTCTGTTGGAGCACAATGCCCTCCTCCATGAGCAGCCAGTAGTCCGTGGAGACGGCCACACCCACAAGGAGCAGGCCGCACGCCCCAAACACTGAGGACAGGAGCGTCAACGCCCTAGTGCTGAAGGAACTCATCTACAGAGAGAAGAGAGAGAGAGATGGAGAGAGAGAGAGAGAGGGAGAGAGAGAGAGTGAGAAAGATAGATGGAGAGAGAGAGAGAAAGAGAGAGAGAGAGAGAAGGGGACAAGGAGAGATTTGAGCCTTTAAATTATCTTATTAGTTTATAAAATCAACTGAAACAGAAAAGGAGACAAGGAGAAGAAAAAAAGGATTAAAATGAGAAGGAAAGGACAGAGAGAAAGAAAGAAAGAAAGAAAGAGGAGAAGAGAATGGAATAGAAAAAAGAGAAAGGAAAACAGGAGAAAAGAAAATAAGAATGGGAATAGTACGAGTAGGAGCAGATAAGTCGGGAATGACCACCATGTCCTGATTTGGGGAAATAACACACAATGTAGGCAACACTGTCCATTATTCTTCTATATCAGGCCGCAATCCCACTTATCATCTGGTGCCACATTTATTTTCATTTATGTTTCATTCTTTTCTTCAAGCTGTAATCTACAAATCTTCGTCATTATGGTTGCAATTTTGAAGAGTATTGTTATGGGACGTGATTAAAAACTTTTTACCAGACCTACATGATAGGTATTCCAATTATCAGGGAACAATGGAACCCTGCCATTGGAAAACAGTATTCCATTTTTCCAGACGGCAAACTTAATTGAGAGAAAGGCAGAAGGAGAGATACACAAAGACAGAAAACAAAACCAAAAAAAAATGGAAAAACGAGATAGAAAGGGATAGAACGAACAAAAAAACAATAGGCCAACATTTTCACGAAAGAGACAGAGAGGGAGAGAGAGAGAGTAGGAAAGAGAGAGAGAGGGAGTGAGAGAGCGAGAAAGAAAGGAAAGGTACAGTAAATTCATTAATGCCGACCAAAGCTCTCTAAGAGGGCACACTGCCATGAAAGAGGATTTGGACAGGGGATGGTGGAATGGATCCAGGGCTGCTAGAAAAACTGTGGGAGAGGTGAGTTGCGTCACCCCAATTATTTCGACCATCATGGAGCAAGTGAGATAGTCATTGTTGACTGCTCGATTGGAACTCAACATACATTTGAACACACTGCTATGGAAGAAATAACAAACACTGCAATGAATCACTATGTATAAATCCGCCAATGTGCTAGACAAGATAGGGAGGGCGCCAAAAGTGCAAAACAAAAAAATGGAGGCCATGAGTGTTTTAGCGAGAACGACTGGGAAATCCTGGGAGATCCAGGTGTTGCTGTTACCATGAGATTTCATCTGTGAGCATGTGCTCCAAACATACCCCACAATGTTTAACACACACACACAAACACACACACCACTTTTTCTCCAGATACTGTTAATGGAATCAAGAGACAGTGAATGGGATGTTTGTTGTTTACATGATGTCAGTTTGTGTCTTGGATCAAAATGTGTTTCTCTCTCTCTCTCTCTCTCTCTCTTTCTCTCTCTCTGTCTTTCTCTCTTTCGGGCCTCGTAGGGGCTGCGTGAATGATAAAACCTCTCTCTTTCTGTCTTTCTCTCTCTCTCTCGGGCCTCGTAGGGGCTGTGTGAATGATAAAACCTAATTAGCACTTGGGTTATGAATGGCTGTCATGTGGCATCTTGGTGAACGCATCCGTCTACTCTGAAACTGTTAGTGCAAAAACCATCAACCATGAACCCACAACTCATCACCTAGCCCAAGCCCACAAATGCCTCTGAAGACACATCCACAGATATGAAATACAGACACACACACACACGTCATCACATGGGAGCACAACATCTCTGGAAGATGAAATTAAGGGCATTAGTTAAAAGAGGCTTGATACAGGCTTGG
Source organism: Limnothrissa miodon (assembly GCA_017657215.1). Classification (NCBI taxonomy): domain Eukaryota; kingdom Metazoa; phylum Chordata; class Actinopteri; order Clupeiformes; family Clupeidae; genus Limnothrissa; species Limnothrissa miodon. The sequence continues at coordinate 120,714 of JAGFZM010000570.1, read as the reverse complement.
AGGTTAGACCAAGAAAAAAAAGGTTTTGAAAGAGAGGGAGCGTAAGATGGAAGGCGTTTTCTGTAAGGAGGCTTATCTCTTCAAGGTCATTTGACATTCAAAAAAACTCCCCCATCACAGCTTAATTTAGCAAAAACTACAATTCCCATGACTGTGAGAAGCAGTGGCCACCAACAGGATGGGGGATGGGATGGGACGCTGCTGGTGTGCGTGAGCTGCAGAGCATGCAAACGAGAAGGAGGAGCCTGCAGAGTTTAGTATGTGGGAATAATGAATTTCACATGAATGGCATCTGAAGAGTCAATGGAGACTGCATGTATCATGCGTGTGGGAGAGGAAGTTCCCGGGTGTCCTGAAGTGTGTATGAAAGCAAGTGAATGAAAGAGGGTCTGACAGAGCGAGAGAGAAAGAGAGAGAGAGAAAGAAAGAGCGAGAGAGGTAGAGAAAACTTAAATCGGTCGCTGTCCACTGATGTGGTGCTGAAGTCGCTGGAGCAGCAGTAAAATCACCTCCGGGCTGTGGCCAAGCAGTTTGAGGGGTGGCGCTGAAATCACTTTGGAGCTCGCTTAACCGTTCAAATAATCTTTTCCCACCAAGACACAAGACTAATTAGCACAGACATAAGCCAGAAACGGTCCTATTTCGGAGGCTTTTCACAGTGTGATAAGTGTAACTGCACTTTAGTATTAAAACCATCTAGGAATGTACTATTAGAAAATAAATCAATTGATTTCACCTCAAATGTCGCATTTTACTGCACATTTTAGATGTGCGGTATGTAATCATATAATCCATATCACAAATATAATGGACCGTGATAACTCCACCTGGATGCTATATTTAGTATCTGCCCAATTTTGAAATACTGTTGTGAGTTTAGTCTGTATGTCATACAGACTAAACATATGGTCGTTACTATACATACTGTACTGAACAAAGGTTCCTGTGTGACTAAAAACGGACTGAAAGTTACAACACTTTTCATAGTCACCCCTGTCAAGGTTGACTACCAACAGGAGTAGAGAGACTTCAAATGGGACCGGTCAGTACACTGCAGCGTGAGCAAGCTGCTCGAGATTACGGCACTACGTCTCCCATGGTGCATTCTGAAACTATACAGATGGTGTGCCCAGTGAAGAGGGGAACGAAGCCCCAGGTGGGGTGTAGTTTTCTTGCCGAGATGGCAATATGCTCTCCTGACAGCGGGTCAGCTTCCACGTCCAAGCTGGAGAAGGAGAGGAGAGTCGCATCATCATCTCACAGGGACAGAGAGAGAGAGAGAGAGAGAGAGAGAGAGAGAGAGAGAGAGAGAGACTGCACCGAGTTAAACGCAGAAGAGTGTGCTGGTCGTCAACATCCAAGCACGTGAGGAATGCACATGCTACACAGCCAAGCGGCCACTCAGTCAGGGAGGGAGGGGACGCGAGTGTATGGGAAAGACCTTGCCCCAAAAACATTCATTTGAGGCTGCTCGCTGGCTCTGTCATGGGGCACTCTCGGCAGTCGCACGACTCGGCTGCCCACCGCATGTGAGTGAATCGGTGATTTCACGCTGGGAATTGTCAAGACATCAACAGGCACGGGGACCATTCACAAGGCACACATTCACAAGCACTCATTTAACCCAGGTCGCGTGTCTTTGCCCTCTTCACAAAGCAAACAAGGGGGGTTCTACAAAATCTCTCTATTTAAAAATACACAAAGTCAACCAAGGATCTAATTCGGTCACTCTGAGCGTCACTTTCCACCTCTCTAGCCTCGACTGTTGCCGCGCGCTCACACACACGCACACGCGTCTTCTTTTACGACCATGTATAGAAATTCCCACACACATGAAATATTATCAATATTACCGCAGCCATACAGGGCTCTCTACCGTTCTCGCACCAGGGCTGAACCCTTGAGAGTCCAACCGAGACTGAGTAGGCTACTTAAAACATGGCAAGATCCTCTTCTTGCGCACATATCATGTAGTGACCAGTCCCGTGCGATCCCGAGGCACATCGTGGTACAACATGTGAAGCTCGCCCTGCCAATTGCGACATGCAGTTTCTGTGAGTACACATAGCACTATGGTCTGAAACTCAATTTTAGGCGGGCTTCACGCTGAGTCTCGCACACGTTCCTAACAGATTATGTTGGGTCCCTACTTGTTTTGTAATGCGTTTTACACAGAGCACATTCATTTTTACATTCATATCAAACATTCAGAAATATTAAACGTTAGGATAGCTCGGGACTTTCCTTAAGACTGCGCATACTGGTCTGTTCCGCGTGAAATAACTCGTGCTTTAAATGCGCATTCGAAACCGCCTGTTACGGCGGTGAGCTAGAGCAGAGACACCAGGCACTCACCCTGTCCGCGCGGCGAATGAGAGCTGCACGGGCGCCGAGAGCAAGAACCACGCGCCAGGCTGCTTTGGTGAATTTTGCAGTTCTCTCCCTCCCTTTCTCACTCCCTCCCGTACGCCCTCTCTCTTTCTCTTTTTTCTTCTCTCTCTCTCTCTCTCTCTCTCCCGTGTTTCCTCGTATCGCACCCCCCGAATTACCCCCTCTCTTTTTTTCACACTCTCACTATCTCTCCCTCTTTCTTTCAGCACTGCGGAGTATCGGTTGAATGGGCTGTACTGAGGACAGCGCGGGAGGTGCGAGCAGAGAAAACCGCACAGCTCGAGGAGACAGTAACAAAAAGACTAAGATGGTGCAGCTATAGACATACCCCAGAGAGAGAGAGAGAGAGAGAGAGAGAGAGAGAGAGAGAGAGAGATATTAACTCTGGTGTAGAATACTTAATTGGTGAAAGTAGCAAACCTAAGATAAAAACACACAAAAGAAGTGATGAACACTTGGACTTTAAGAGGTCTAGTTCTACATAACACAGGATGCCAGAGAGAAACATACTAAACTCATGTGATCACCTTCAAAAGTGCTATCCTTTAAATTGTTGATGCTGGCTGACATAGTTTTATTTTGTGTTTGTTGTGTACTAAAAGTGTCTTTTAGAGTGTTTGTGTGTGAGTGTGGTTGGGTGCATTTGAGTAGTGCAAGCATATGCATATGTCTGTCCCCGGGATGTAAATGTTATTTAAAAGCATGGCTGTGGGTGTAAAAAAAAGTGCTGCAGTAAGATACCCATGTGTTCATTTTACTGCTGCAGCAGAGCCAGTTCATGTAATAAACTACTGTATGTGTGCGTGTCTGTGTGTGTGTGTGGGCGCACACGCCTGTGTCTGTGTGTGTGTGTGTGCATATCATTTTGTGCATGTTCTTAAGATTTCCATAGATTCACTCACACATAATGAAAGACTCTGTCCAGAGGGTCCCAAATTGGACTTATCTTTCTAGAGAGAGAGAGAGAGAGTGTGTGTGTGTGTTCAGTATGTCTTCAAGTTTTTAAATATCCACTCAAGCAGAGAAAATGTGTGCATTCCTAAAGAATGTGGTGAGATTTGTGACAGGGTGGGTAAGTGAATAAGTGTGTGTGTACTGTAAGTGCATGTTTAGCAGAGGGTGCCGAGTGTCTGCAGTGTGTGTGTGTGTGTGTGTGTGTGTGTGTGAGTGAGTGAGAAGGATAGAGAGAGAGAGAAAAAACACTCAATAGAGTGCATACGTTATGTGTGATTTATTTTAGTGATAAAATGTCATCAGTGTGCCTAACCCATGTCTCTTTACACATTACAGTAAATGAAGTCAGAGTTTTTAAATCCTAAATTTTTATATTTTGTGCATGTGTGTGTGTGTTGCTGATGCTATGTGTTTGTGTGTGAGAGGATGGGGGTCATGTGTGCATGTTTTTCTCTTTGAACATACACACCTGTACTGCACACTCTTTCCCTATAACACTATGGTCTGAAATTCAATTTTAGGCGGGCTTCACGCTGAGTCTTGCACACGTTCCTAACAGATTATGTTGGGTCCCTACTTGTTTTGTAATGCGTTGTACACAGAGCACATTCATTTTTACATTCATATCAAACATGCAGAAATATTTCCTTAGTGTTTTCTACTGCTCAACTGAGCTCATGTTATCCGGTTCATGTGAGCAGCATCCCCTTGCACTGTTTATTTTGGAAGGGGTAAACAGCGTCACTTCCTCACAGCTTGCTGTTGTACAGTAAACGGGTCACTCTGACGATAATGATGATGATGATGATGGTGGTGGTGGGGTTGGGTGTGCTGGTGACTAGAGCAGGTGGCTCTCCCTCACGGGCGAGAAAATGGGTCACTTTTGGGGTTGCTTTCACTTATTGGGGTTACTTTTACCATATTCTGTAAATAGGGGTCAAGAGGAGCACCACAAGCAGGAGGAAAAGTGTGGCTGTTCGCTCTCCTCAGCTCGCTTGAATGCCTTTGTGTGAAATACTCCTGACTCCTTATTATGTCTTACTGATTCAGTGCCTGCTGCGTTAGCCGCATGCTAACAACACACCAGAGATGGAGATGGGGCTGAATGTTTCAGCAGTGGTGGGAGTCCGACAGAGTGAGAGAGAGAGAGAGAGAGAGAGAGAGATAGGGAGGATAGGAGAAACAAAGAGAATAGCAGATGGACAGCTAGAGGCAGAAACAAAAGAGAGAGAGAGAGAGAGAGAGAGAGAGCGCAACATAAATGATCATGTATTGATCCGGTGAGTGAAATCTGGTCTTTGCATTTGTCCTGAATTGGTAAGATTCACACAGCACACAGTGAACACACAGCCAGGTGAAGCACACACCAACCCAGAGCAGTGGGCTGCCTGCTACAGTGGCACCCACGGGCCAGAGATCAAACCAGCAACCCTGTGATTTTAACGCAGAAGCTAACCAGAGAAAGAGAGAGAATAACAGATGGAGAGGTGAAGGACACGAATGGAGAGAGAAAGGCAGGCAGAAAGACAGAGGGATGAGAGAGAGAGAGAGAGAGAGAATGGAAGAGAGAGACTTCCCCATTGCTCACCATTGTCCCCTCTAAGGTATCCTGCCCTCAACCCTCATCCACTCTAAGCTGATCTGTGCATGAGCCTCTATGGAGAGGGTTAATGAGCTTCTTTGGGTCTACTGTTCCTTAGGCTGCTACTGTGATAGACAACCAGTGCATGTCACAGAAAAGCTGTCATTATCAAACCCTGCTGTCCACTCACGATGAACTTGAAATCAGCGTGTAAAAAAAAAAAAGACAAAAGAGATTGACCCAGTAAACCAAATGACAGTTCTCTAGTGATTGGGGACATCCGAGTGCTCACTGGCACTATTCACTGGATTGGTAATAATGCACTTATTCTCGCGAATTACACTGTAACAAGGGCATTGTGAATTAAACATGCCGACTCGTCTTAATTAAGGGAAAAAAAGAATAATCAGTTTGCAGCACTGCACTGGCGTGCGGTAGTTGCTGAGCAGATGAAGTCCCGTGGTTGCTGGGTTGGTGGGTTGCCCTTCAGTGAGTGTGACTCTGCCAGTATTCCATGGAGTCTGGAGCGCAGGCAGGCCAGCACAAGCATCACTCACTACCTGTCAATGGGGAATAATGCTTCCTCCATCATTCTTATTCATCCCTCCCTCTATCTTTTCTTTGTGGACTCTCATTCGCCCCATCTCTCTCTCTCTCTCTCTCTCTCTCCATTAATGCTCCTTCCATCATTCATATTCATCCCTCCCTCTCTCTCTTCTCTGTGGTGTCTCATTTGCCCCATCTCTCTCTCTTTCTCTCTCTCTCTCTTCATCTTTTATCTATTTATAGAGCACTGGGAGGGGAAACCCAATACTGGGGCTGTTGCTAAAAATAACATGCTTCCTACTGACCTCGAACATGTGAATGTAAGGACAAACTGCCATACGACTCCCTGAGACATTGAAAAGAGGCCACCAGCATACAATAGCCTAAATTGCCCCCCCACCCCACCCTCCCCAAAATAAACCCACCTCAATCACCCTAACACACAAACACATCCATTCACGTGCACACACACACACACACACACACTGTTCTCCTCCTGGAGTTGTTTTCTGGCGGCCACGGTGCGATCTGGAGTGCTGTAGCACTGAGCGCTGCTGTTGAATAATTAGACCCACTTTCTGCCGTGAGGCTGAGGTGGTGTAAGCGTCCCACACGCACCGAGTGTCGGAGTGTGTGTGTGTGTGTGTGATTGTGTGGGTCTCTTTGGCATTCCACCATCCAGGCTTGCAGCCACTGATAGCCACTCATCCCAAAGCCCTCCAGGGAGAGCCTACACCACACAGGCACCAGGCACACACTCTACACTAGACGCGTGGACATCAACGTGACCGCCTTTTTTCCCTTCTTCTTTTTCTTTTCTAAAATGACCATTTTATTCTTCTCCTTCTTCCTCTTCTACCCCTTTTTTTCTTCTTCTCTTATCTCCCCCCTCTTTCTTCTTCTCCCGCCATGTTAACAGATGTTGGGAGTCTTTGGGCTGTGAAGAGGAGCTCACTGTCGGAAAATCCCTCTTCCTGCTGGGGTCAGCCTCTGTTTTTTTTTTTTAATCATTATAATTTTTTTTCCCCTTTCTCCTCCCCTCTATCTCCACTGTTGCTGTGACAACCAAGTTGAAAGGCGTTTCATCTGTAACTCCGTACGCGTGAGTATGTGAGTATGTATCGCATGTGAAGGCTAACACAGATGCTCCAAGACAGCTGAGAGGCAAGTTTGGATGAAACAAGCGGGGGTGGGAGGGGTGGGGTAAGGCGGGTTAAATTGTGTGTGCGAAACAAAAGGTGAATGAGAGGGGAAAAGAAATATGTGAGAGAGAAAAAGCGAGAGGGAAAGGAAGAAAGAGAGGGAAAGGAAGAAAGAGAGAGAGAGAGAGAGAGAGAGGAGGGAACACGTGAAAGGGGATCAAAAAAACGTGAATGAGATGCAAATGGCCAGATGATAGAGTGAGGGTGGAGGCATAATAAAATATGCAGTCATATATATGCAGAGAGGAGGACAGATAGGGAGAGAACATAGGAAAGAAAGAGACAGAGAGAATAGAAAGAAGAAAAGAAAGGAAGGATAAAAGAAAAAAGAACGAAGGGTTCTACACAAGAGGGACACAAACACAATGACAACTAATTTATTTTTTTGATTGTTAAGTTGTTAATTTCTATGTCCTTAAGGGTTCTCATTTGGTAGTTTTCACTGCAGACTTTGGTGATGCAGACATCATAAAAACCAAATGACACTTAATGATAACTGTCATAAAAATCAAGACCCCTTCAAATAAAGTGCTAATGGAAAATATAAAAAAAATGATCGAGTGAGAGATTGAGATGTCGTAGCTGAGAGGTGAGTTGTCAGGGTTAGTGAGAGTCTCCTATTGTGTCAGGAAAATAAAGTTGCCTAGGAACGGCAGCCCTGTTCACACCTTGTTTTTAAAAAAAGCCAGGTGAGAGATGGCCTCACAAATGAACAGCTGACCTGTGACATGCGGCTGTTTACACCCGTCTGTCACCTGCCTCCAAGGTGTTCAGCAAGAGACGTTACTGACCACTTGTGCTCTGATTTTACAGTCGCCCACCTCACCTTTGCACACTTCGCCTCAGCTGTCGGGTAAATCATGGCGTGTCGTTCCCCAGTCCTCTTTTCCTGGGATTTGTGTAGCTATGAAATCCCAATGCACCAATGGTTGTTTCTACTTGTATTAAATAACTGTCCACTGGTGATCTGAAAAGCCATAAAACATTTCCAAACCGAGCACAGCGCAAACACAGGAGTGTGTTTAGAGGACTGTGAGAGAGAGATGTGGCGGATGGTGCAGAGGAGAGGTAGAGAGATGGAGGGAGGGGAAGGAAGGGAGGGAGGTGGAGAATGGAGGGGCAGAAGAGAGGGAGGTGTGATTGAAAGGAGGGGGGAGGCTTGAGTGACTGAAAAAGGATGTTTTTGCTGTTTCAACAATGGCTAAAGCCGGTGGTCAGCATTTTAGTAGGAGAGGAGGAGACAGAGGGTGGCAGAAGAAGTGTGTGTGTGTGTGTGTGCCTATGTGTGCGTCTGCATGTGTGTGTGTGTCAGTGCCTCTGTGTGTGTGTGTGTGTGTGTGTGTGTGTGTGCGTCAGTGCCTCTGTGGGTGTGTATGTGTGTGTGTGTGTGCGCGCGCGCGCGTGTGTGTGTGTGTGCGTGTCAGTGCCTCTGTGTGTGTGTGTGTGTGTGCGCGCTGGAAGCAAGGAATGCAGTAGTGAAAAACAAGACACAGAGAAGGGCAGAGAGGAGGTGAGAAGGAATCTAAGGCAAAGGACTGAGGAGGAGGAGGGATGAGGAAGAGTGAGGAAGAGAGGTCGAAGAGCACTTTGAACATGGAGACTCGGCTAAGGGATGTTAAGAGAGAGAGAGAAAGAAAGGATAAAATAGGCAGATAAAAGAAGGGATAAAAAGAGGGGTAGAAAGCTGGTGGAAAGGAGGAAGAGGAGGAGGCGGGGGGAAAGGCAGAATATAAATGAGAGACGAAAGGGATGAAAAGAAGTATACCACTGAGAGATGGAGGGAAAGAAAGAGAAAGGGAGAGAAGAGAGAAAAGAGAGGGAGGGAGAGAGAGAGATAGAGAGAGAGAGAGAAGCGGAAAAAATGGATCAGGAAATGAATAATCCGCAGGGGGCATTTGTCAGGGATTTGAAAAGACGCATTAAATTTCAGCACTGGTGTTTTGTGACTGCGTCTCAAGCCGTTTCTCAGCTTTTAATGGCGGAAAAAACAGAGAAATAATGGAGGAAACACACCGCCGTGCTGACGCCAAACACTCCAGCAGTCGGAGCAAGTGAGGCCTGCGTAGCAAGGGTTTTTTGCTAACTAATTCATCCTCTTAGTTTTGGCCCATGGGATAATCTTCATCTTGTAAGGCTTTTCTCAGAAGGAAATCGTTATCTTAAGAAGCAGGGAAGTTAATTGCATTTGTGCCAGGCATTAATAGATGTATTCATAATAACACAACACAGCAGGCTTTTTATGTCTGAAATGCATGATGACACACTCCCACACACACCAACACACACTTTTTCTCTCTCTTTCTCTCTCTTTACTCACTTTACTCATTCTCATACACTCTCTGTCTTCTCTTTTTCTCTCACACACTCTCTCTCCACATACACACCTCTCCCAACACACACACACACACACACTATGTACTAAGAATCTGATATGTAATACTATGTATTTTTATGGAAACACATAAAGTAAGTAGATTGTGCTTGGAATGAGGGATAATGCAGGAATCTTAATTTGAGGAATCAAATTATGTCACTTAATACCCATGAAGTTATGGCTCATTTAGGAATTAGACATTCAGACTTCTAGATTCAGTTATTTTATAAATGTGTGGAACCTTTGCCTCAAAAGTCTCAAAAGTACATTAAGCTTAAAACATTTCCCTGTCGTGTGAACACACAAGCACCAACAAAAACACACAGAAACACATATATTTTTATTGCTATCAGTATATATATATATTATAGCAATATATATACTCTAACACAAACACATATAGGCCAATGCATGTGTACATGTAAGTATGTAAGTTCTATATAGAGTTTATTGCCCTGAGGATGCTGGCAGACTGTGTTGAAGCCCTGCGGAGAAGTAAATAACAGCAAAGAATTTCTCAGACACAACCCCATAACATACACACACACACGCGCACACACACACACAGATTCACATGGAAATGCTGTCAAACATTTCCACACATGCACACACACCTACCATGTAAACACATACAGACATGGTGATGAATTAAGTACACATCATCACCATAGCTGTTACTGTCATAAAATAGACAATGTCATACTAACACACACACATACACACCCCTACACACTCACAGTTTTTACATGAAAAAAAAAGACGCCTCCAGGGCATATAATCACACACCATCTACGCTCATTTGTTTACACAATCACAAACACACAAACACACACACATTCAAATATGCATGTGCGAGAACACACACATACATGGGCACGTGCACACACATACACACAAACTGACACCCAACTGTGAAAAAACATGTGCAACTTTAACCAAAGGATTCTCTCAGAGATGTCTGGATCAGTGACCCAGTTAGGAACTCAAGGGTGCTGATGTGAGTGTGTGTGTGTGTGTGTGCGTGGGTGTGTGTGGGGGGGTGTCTCTGTGTGTGTGTGAAGAGAGGTGAGGATGAAAAATAGGAGTGTGTTTGTTTATGTGTGTCTGCATGCGTGTGTTTGTCTGCGTGTGCGTGTGTGTGTGTGTGTGTGTGTGTGTGTGTGTGAGTGAAATAGCCCCTAGCTGTCCATCTCTGTCACATCTGTGACCAGGGTCTTGTGGTGAGTGTGGGTTTATCAAAGTTCTTTTAACACAGTGATCAACACATGAGAGTCGAGCCTAAAGCCTAAAGCCTTTGGACCCATAAATAGAAAAATGAACTGCATTTATATAGTGCTTTTCTACTCGCAATGCAAACTCAAATGCCAAACTGATGCCAAAAATGATAGATTTATATTTCTGTAATTCTTCTGTTTTTCTGAAAAGTTACAACTGTTGCTAGTAGACTACACAATACACATTTTAGCACCACGGACAGCTGACATATCAACAGTGCTTCCCTTCTGCTACCTATAGGAAGTTCAGCACCATGGACAGTTGCAATGGCCAATTAGCTTTGCGGGTGCTACTCATTTGCTTTTCAGCACCACAGACAGCTGCCATGTCAAACATCACAGTTGCTACTTCTCTTTAGACAAACATTCCTGTGGGTAAACTGAAATTGCCTGCACACCGATGAGTGAAACACAATTAGATAGATAGTATCTTTGAATCGTCTAGCCTTGAGGTGAGTGATACGTGTCCATCCATTTTTAATTTCCTTTCAAGTTTATTTTTTTGAAAACATAACATAAAATTATTCACTAGAATGGCTACACAATAGGCCATCCAACTATTATTGCTCTGGCTGAATTGTTTATGAACATATAACATATATATATTTTTTATTGTTTATGAACATATAACATATATATATTTTTCATTTCTCTGCTAGTGTCTGACATATGTCTGTATATATACAGTCTATGGTGTCTGATTACTCATTTTTCACTGTGTTTCTATGATGAGTGTTTGATCCAGACTCCTTCTGCTGCATGATTTACGACTGTATGATTCCTTCGACCACAATACCCCACCCACCTCCACACACACACACACACACACACACACACACACACACACACCCTAACCCAATTAAAGTACTATGGATGAGGTCCAGTCCAAAGTCATCACACTGAAGTGTGGAGTCTAAAAACACCAGGCTGGCTGGACGAGCCTCATTACCCTAGAAATGCACTATTTGGACTGAGTAGGACTTCACCCTCACCTTCACCACATCTACACCGACACATACACCCTCTCATACACCCATATTAGCTGCTCAGTCAGCTAATAAACCTGCTTCACGCTCAAACTGAGCAGCGAGCTAAACTTGATTATTGTTGTTGAGTTCAATATGGCTGCCAGACTTATTTCCCATTTGTTGTTGTATTCGTTTGCTTGGAGAAAAGGGATCTAGTCAAAAACACCCAGCTCTGTGTTGCCTCTACATACGTCATTGGGATCTGAGGGCATATCCTGAGCTTGGTCCATCCACTGTGTAAAACCTACTGTCTACAGCAGCATTTTGATGTACGTCTGTCGACGCACCTCTGGGAGCTGGTTATTTGATGGGGAAGTAGCCAGAGCTAGCTAAAGCGCCGTTTGAGGCAGTCTCTGTGAAAGTCAGCTTATAACAAGGGACCAAAAGCCAAACAGAGTTGAGAGAATTCATTTTGCATATTGGCTATTCTCGGAGCAGTGCAGGAGAGCACGACTGACAAGGCAGTTTATTCTAAATTCGCTCGATTTGACCCAGAACACAGAAACACCTAGAGGCCCAACCAGAGGCCTGCCTGCAGTACACAGTATCCTCAGGCAAATCCCCACTCCTCTTCACGGAGACCAGTCATATGGTAGCAGCTCCTTGCACTGTTTTATAAAACATACAAGAAAAGATGGTAGCCTAAGAACAACTTTGCCGTATCCATCAATACCTAAAACATGCTTTTGGAAATGCAGGAAATACAACACACATGGCATGTTATTTTTTTTTAGTTAGAAGCATCCTGCCTTGGATGTGTGTGTGTGTGTGTGTGTGTGTGTGTGTGTGTCTGTTTTTCTTTCATGCTGAGGGCCCAGGACCAAATCCCAATAGGCAGGCTGGTTACACAGAGGAAGACTCTAGAAAGACAGGGAGAGGAAGTGTGTGTGTGTGGGGGGGGGGGGGGCATGCCTAGGGAAGAACCAGAGAAGGAGGAAAGATTGAAAGACAGGGGGAAGACCCTCAGGGATAGCCCCAGGCCAGCAGGAAGGAAAAGGCTTGGGGAAAAAAAGGCAGAGCTAAAAATGAAGAAAGTGTGTGTGTGTGTGTGTGTGTGTTTGATGGAGGAAGATATAAGATGTGAGAGAAACTAGGAAGAGAGACGGAGAGAGAGACAATAGGTTTTTCTTCATTTTAAAAATGTATCCTCAGACAAGTAAAGGGCCAATTACAGTCAACCTGTTTGCTAATCAACTGTCTACAACCACAATGTCCAACACCAAGGCAGATGAGATATTTGAGATATTTATGAGATATTTCTCAAAACCAAAGCAGCTGAAATAAATGCTGAGACATTTCTGAGGCTACAAGACACAAACCACAAACTTATACAACTCTGGCCAGTGATTGACGACTTTTTGAAATTATTGACTAAACTATAATTGATCTGTGGTTTACAGTATATTAGTGATTTCATAGTCTTCCCTATGTAGTGATAGTATGCAGTAAAACTGTATTTTCTTAGTCATAGATATGCCAGTAAGCAAATACTGAAAAAAATAAAGCAACACCTTATCAATAAACATGAAATATGTGACAGAATACAGAATGGAGGTGATGTTCTGAGGCCAATGTAAACGAGTCCTCTCCTCCCAGAACCCATGCTATCTCTGGCCTTGCCCCTGTCCTCTCTCCACTCCTCTCCTCTCCTGGCTTCCCTTCCTCCATCCCTCCCTCCCTGGCAGAGGTTATAGGAGATAAGTTGCATTTAAACAGGGCAATTCCCTCCTCCACTGCTATCTGGGCCTTCCTGTTGGGATTAAAAATAGCTTCCCACTTTCATTCTTATCCAAAGCCTTGAGAGAAGATCTTACATCCAAAAACTTAATGAGGTGTGAACATTAACCTTGTTCGCTAAATAACATTGAGAAATGTTTTGAAAGGAACATTAGTTTGACCCCTTGAGAATTCAGACTGTTTAGGGAAGAGTTTATATGTTTGTCAGGGGGCAGTAAACAAATGGTGTTTACTTCCTGCGTTTTGTGCAAACTGGAAATGTCTGTCAGCATGTTTGGTGCGTGTGTGTGTGTGTGTGTGTTTGTGAAGTATCTGATTTTCATCCTGCTGTCTGTTTGTTGACTACATTTGTGCAGGGAGGTTTTGAAATGGCTTAATAAGCTACTGTATTATGCATGCACCACACACACACACACACACACACACACACACAAGTAAACACATAACACACACATTAGAATGATTATTTCCTCATGCATGCACACACACACACAATCACAGACAGAGAGAGAGAAACAGAGGGGGAAAGTGAGAAAGAGAGAGAGACACACACAAACACACATTAAGATACACTCAACACTCACACATACAGTATATACACACAAGAAAATGTACACATTAGAATAATTATTTCCTCATGCATGAACACACACATACACACACATACAGAGAGAGAGAGAGAGAGAGAGAGAGAGAGAGAGAGAAAGAGAACCACACACTAACCCACACTCAACTACACACCCACACATCCTATTGACACATTGTGTAAACTCCTTTAGGTCAAATAGAGAAACAATCTGTTCTCGTTAGACACCTCAGCATGTGAGTGGTGTTGGCTTTGTTTGGAGACATGGGTTCATTAGTTAATTGATTTTGTTAATTACAGTAAAATGTCCCAAGTCGGCGAGTAATGAGGGCCTTTGAGTGTGGAATGCCTCAGTATGCCTCTTAGTATTTCTCCCTGCTAAAAGTGCCAACATGTCCAGTTGGTTAACTTTAAGACATTGTCTAACTGAATACTGTACACAGAGCTAATCGCTGTAATATAGCTTATAGCTATAATGACAAAATTGAATATAAAAGAGTTCAAATAAACATCTCACTCTCAACATTCACATCAAATCCAGTTGTGTCCTCTATTATGGTTATTGTAAGTCCCAGTCCACCTGTAGTACTTTGATTCATTTACACCAATATATTAATAAAACCTTTCTGATCTCCAAAACTAACTAACTGAAGCCTAAGCATTCTTTGAGAACCCTCTGTGAACACATCCCCTTAAGACGCTTCTCCCTCTATGGGCAAAGACAATACTTGAATATTATGAAAAAGCCCATGTTCCAAAACCTTCCAAGACATCTAACCATCTACTTTATAAAAAAATATGAACAATGTTTTGGTATCTTGATATCCTTCGCTAATTACAGACCCATTTGCCCTCCCATTCATATCAAAACATTAACATCAACTGAAAACGTATCAAAACAGGATACAAGGACTGAGTCCAAACCTGGGGCTGTGATTAGGAGTAAGAGTAGGAGTCTTTTCCTTCTATTGTTTGCTTGTTCAATCACCACCTGTTGTATCCAGGTGTTCAAAATCAGTAGAAACGGTTTGCCCGAGTGCCACATCCTGACGAAAGCTGTGTTTGTGAATGCTGTAAAAAAATGAATACATGCATTTGTTACCTCCTGGCTTGATTATTGTAATGCTCGGTTGCCTTGGTGTAGTAATAAAACCTGCAGCTAATACAATTAATGAGATAAAGAGTTAGCACTAACTAACACTAACACCAGAACTTTATATACATTCTTATAGTTATTAAATTACACTGGGTCCATATTAAATTAAACATTGTTGAATTTATTTAAAAATCCCTCAGTATGTTTCAACACTACTTGTCCCTAACTACCCTGATAGACTCTTAAAATGTCACAATGCTTGTTGTCTTGTAATCCTAAAAATATCAAAATCTAAAGAGAAAGAGCTTTCTGATACTGCACCTCTATAGATAATTCAATTAAATTCAATTTTTCTTGTATAGCGCATTATACGAAAGCCATGTCTCATAGCGCTTAATAACAATAACCCCCCCAGCCCCTATTTGACAGACTGACACTCTGAGTCTTGAGTCTAGACTTAAACCTCTTTCTCTTCCGCTCTATGGTAGGGATGATGTATGGTGAATCATCACTCCTCCTGGGTCTTATTGGCAAAGACAGGCTCTACTGTAGCCTCCAGACATGTGGACTATGATGGCCATTCACTATCCCTGCAGTGGTGTTGAGCTGCCATGCACCATACCTGAAGTTGTTCTCACGGCAACACAAAATTCTGATAGGCATGCCCAAGTAGAAGTTAAACAGCATACTTCACTTAATTACCTTTTAACTTAAGTAACTCTCATCACAGAACTAGTTCTGGCTTGTAATTCCAGAGTTACCAGCGCCCCGAGTGGGGGGGGGGGGGGGGGGGTTCTAGTGAGTTCCTAATATAATTTTTATTTTTTTACAGACGCACACAAACACAGAAACCGACGACACGA
>JAGFZM010000570.1:80123-104981 GCA_017657215.1 Limnothrissa miodon | reverse complement strand
GCATATAGGGCCCAGAATTTAGTGCTACGCCCCTGCAGTGGTGATGAGTTGCCATGCACCATAACTTAGCCAGGCTGCCATAGGCCTAGTGTCACTGTGGTAAGGCAATACAAACCCAAACGCAAACGCAAGCAGGCTTTCACAAAGACACAGGATTTATTTAAACAAACGGCAAACTTACACGTAGACACAGAACCAGGGATAGTGCGACAATGACAGACAAGGGACTGAACAGAATCAGGGGTTTAAATACACAGGGGCAAACTAGGAGACAAGGCACAGCTGAAACTAAGCAGGGAATGACGAGACTAATAACGAGGGAACGAGACAAGGAGCAGGTGAGGGGCGGAGCTGAGAACACAGCAGGGATAAACAAAGGAGCACATGGGACACAAGACCAGGAAGTGACATGGAACACAAGACCAGGAAGTGACATGGAACAAGAGACCAGGAAGTGAACACAGGAGTACATTGAACCAGGGGGTCAGGATTTGTGAGGTTAGCTTCAGCCAATTAGCATGCCACTTCCTCGTCGCCATTTTCCATAAATTACATCGAATCCGGTACCATTTTCCAAATGCTGATTGGTGGGTGACCAAAACTCGGCACATGCACGAGTTTAGTGTTTGGCACAAGCGCCATCGCGTGTGCATGTACATAAATACACAAACAGATGCTTGGTGAGGTGTGAATCACCTAGACTGGCCTAACTTATTTGCTTCCTCTACCCACCTACACCACAATCATCTCTCCTGAGGGTGATCCCTGTCTCTCACTGGCTCACTTCCCTGTCACCAACTCCTGAGTGGATTACTGCCGACATCATGGGCGGCCCATGCCAGGATTCTGGTTCCCAGGGGCCCTGTCTGCGATGGACCCCTTCTCTCTATGGCACTTAAAATGGACTGACCCAATTTAACTCCCATCTGGGTCTTCATACTCCGCTGGCTGCTACTACGGGTAAGCTTGAGAAATATTGTGGGACTATATATTTTTTTATATTGTGCTCCCAACACCATGCGGTCTATCACTTATGGTGCTTACAGACTTCACCTACATGGTCCCCTGATGGGAAGGCCCCTTGAGGCATGGATCTGCCATGGATCTCTATAACAGTATCTGAATAACTACAACAACAGTTTTTGTAATTGTCAATGCTGTTTTTTGAGTGCTTCTTGTAAATGTCTGTAAAACCAATCAAAACTATTGTTTTGCAACCAGTGCTGAATAATACCTCTGAATTTAAATTATTTTAAGCAATTTACAGGTCTCTCTAGACAGACAGCAGTTTTTTCATTTGTCAAGCATCCATTTATTTTTGTTTTCATGGCAGATTAGGAATTTTAAACAGACTCCTGCTGTATGTCTAAAATATCACACCATCCCTCTATGCCTCTCTCTATCCCTGTTTTCTCTCTATCTCTCTGTCTGTTTTCACCCTATCTTTCCCTGTCACATTTTCGCCCCCCACTCTCGCCCTCATTGCACCCCATCTCATTTCTTGTAGTAGTGCATCAGGGCCCTGCGGGTATCTGGAACTTCACACCGCGTGCAGTCATCTCGCAGTGCCTGCTTTCTCCCGCCGCCGCCGGTAAATGAACACAGCCCGCAGTTTGTGATAAGGCCACGGAGCGTCTCTCAAATCCGCGGCTGAGCTCGAGACTTCTTGGTGACGTACGCGCCACGCGTGCTGGGAATTAGTAGGCTACTGAAATTAGACCTGTGTATGTGCATGTGTGTATGTGCGAGAGAGACTGGAGAAAGAGAGAGGGTATGCTTTTGGTGGTGGTGGAGGTAGTGTGTGTATGTGGGGGTGGGGGTATAAATATGCTAAAGCTTTTGTTAGCTTGGCGAGATTTATGAAGATTTCCGTCTGTCTGCCTGAGAAATCCCTCAGGAACATTTAAGGGTTATTGCCGTCCTCTCGTGGCTTAAAGGGTGAACGACATGAGTTATTTGTTACTGTATATTTTAATAACTGCTGGAGTTGAAACAACAGTTTATGAAGCTGTTGTTAGGAAGATATAATAGGGCAGTTAAATTAGCCTACGTCTCATACAGACGTTGACAGTTTGTTTTTGCTGGGAAAACGGGACGACATAAAATCATATTTCAAAGACTGTCCTTTTTAAAATAAGGTTGACAGACACAAAGTCTTCACCTGCCGAAGCCGTCCTGTAACTTTACAGCAACTGATCAATACATATGAGGCAGTTTTTTTTTCACACAGGTTAAGACTAGCAAGAATACCGCCCCATACCCCCACTCACCCCTTCGCGCAGGAGGGATGACAGGATGCTGCTGGAGAAAAAGAAAAAAACGGCCTCAAAGGGAATAGGATCTGCTCAGGGGCTTAGCAGTCGTTAAACACGATGGTAATTGCGTTCGTGACAGAGCCTCACTCTAAAACATTAAACAGTGGGTAGGCGAATGCGGCTTCAAAACTCCGAATAAATCAGCTGTCCAATCTGCTTTGCCCCGCGGCAGCGAGGAGCCAGAGGAACTAGCTCGCGGAGAAAAATCTCCAGTTTAGCCCGTCGAGGAATTTGAAATTGACAGATGAAAGGCTACTTTGGGTAGCAGCTCTCCTGGGTGTATGTTCTGCGTCTGAATTTTAACACTGTAAACTTACAATCTAATTGTGAATTACAATTGTGAATTAGAGAGGGAAATTGTTCAGTTCAATTTATTTCGAATGCCTTCTCAAAACACCCTACTGCAGCAGGCTTCAGAGAGTGCAGGACACCAAAATCCATAGAGAAGCGGTGCAATCTCCACTTTAGCAGTAACGTTGCATCAGATTATTTTCTCCACCTCAGTTCATCTTTTCCAGCTCTCTGAACTCCTGTCTCACTCACCAGGTAGTCTTTCGTCTGTGGCCTCATCTTCATCCTTCTCACGGTCCTCTTGAAGAAGTCCTGCCTCATTTCGGCTCAAGCTTGTCCTTAAATTGGAAAGTCCTGGCAGGAAAAAGACAAAGAAGGAGAAACATCATGAAGCATGAAGAAAAAAAAAAACCAAGAAGACAAAAAAAGAGAATGAGGAAGATGATGAAGACCAGTACCATGATGATGGCCATGTCAATGATAAGGATCAAGAGTCCTTGTCATGTCAGAGAAAGAGAGAGGGGCCTAGAAGCCAGAGCAGAGCAGAGGTTAGACCAATGGCTGTGGTAAAACGGATGACATCAAGGGGCACAACCCTGCAGGCGGTAGGAAGAGTTGGATTGGTCAGAGGGGAAGAGGGGTTACACTGGTATATGACAGAAGGCATACCAATGCAGGGAGCTGAAAAGGTCAGGGGCAGAGGAGGTCAGAGTAGCACACAGACCAAAGCAGAGCAGCCAGCAACCGCTTGTCCCACCACAGGTCCCTTACAGTATTTATGCAGCATACATTGTAAAAAAACAAAAAGCTATGATAACTTACAAAAAATTCAAGGCAACTTGATGCACAGAATGTTTGAGTTTCCACAACACAAAGACTTACATTTCTGGGTTTTAAAAATACTTTTTTGTGTGGTGGAAAATCAAAAATTAAAAAAAGCTTTTCATTTTTTTTACAGTGTGTACTCATCTTCTCGGTTCGAGACTGACAGTTTAGCCTTATTACTTTCATAAAACACGTGGAACGACATACATGATTCAAAGGGCATTACAAAGAAAGACTGGCTACACACACGGGCATACAGCAACATGCAAACGGGCCGTGCATGTTAAGTACTGTAGATTGCCCTGCATGAGTCAGAGGGCACCTTTAAATACAAAGGACACACACACACACACACACACTGTAAAATATTTAATCACAGTGAATATACATGTAAGTGTTGAATGCTTTGCATGATTCAGAGGGCACCTTTCATTGCAAATGACTACACACACACACACACAGACAGATGTGAATACACACATACACAAATGTGAACACTGTAAAATATTTAATCACAGTGAATATACACATAGGTAATGAATGCCTTACATGATTCAAAAGGCGTAAGCTACCAGAAAGGTGGATCATTGCAGACAGACACGGTGAGGACACTCGCATGCCCACCAGCCCAATACCTATACGTCACTCTGAATCACCTCAGTGACCAGCAGAACCTTCCCATGATGCCGTGCTAGTGGTGAAACAGCTGCTCACCGTAAAGGGGAGGACAGAATCTTTGGCTCATCTTCTGCATTCAAAAACAACAAGACACAAGAACAGCTTCTTCCTCACTGCCATCTCTCTCCTGAACTGTACAGTAGCTGAGCTGGCCACCCCCATCTGGCCATAAGATCATTATCAATCAGTCTTATTATTATTGCACATGGATCCTGCTTGTCTAAATTCTATGAATTCTTGTATAATTTATTACCTGTATTTAATGTTGATATTTGCCTGTCTATATTGAATATGGTCATATTTTCATAGTACTTCCTGCACTAATGGATGTCCTACGAGAGTCAAATGAAAACCTACCAGAGTCAAATTCCTGGTATATGCAAGTATACTAGGCGAATAAAAACTTATTCTGATTTTGATTCTAAGGGAGCTCCACTGTTTACTGGCAGCATATTAGTCATTTTTGTTGTTGCTGGTGTCGTCGTCACAAAAGCCCATGTGTAGGGTGATGTGCTATTACCCACAAAGCATTGCAGTTCTGGGAGATATTAAACACCTCCTGATCTGACAGGCCCCTGACCCCCTCATGACCACATTCAAAGCAGAAGAGCTTGTACAGTGTAAGTGTAACAGAGCCAATGGGCTGACGTAGCATATAGATCAAATAAGTTTAGCCGGCTTTGAATTACAGATCATTGCTGGCGCAGGCCGGGCACACGACCTTCAAGTCAGCAGAAAATATCACATTAAATAAACATACTGTGCACATATGGGACATGCATTGGGCTTATGTTAGCACCCATGCACCATATAAGCTTGAAAGGATTCATTGTGGCTGTTCGACGTGTTTGTAAACATTAGGTGGCACTGTATGCCATTTATTAGACCATAGCCTTCACAGCAGAGACGTTATTTATTTACTGCAACAGGGTTCACGCTAATCAGGGACCTTGGACTGAATAGCTTCTCACACAGTCCTTTGAAACGAATCCCTCCTACGTTCGCTGCCCAAGTAAACAAACAATAGAAAGCCTTAAAATACAATGATGTATTATAGAAGTACAGAAGGACAGAAGGGAACATGTGGGAACCGTATGTGATAAATAGGTCATGACAGATAAGGACACTTATGATGCTGATGTTAAAATCCCAACTCAAATTTGGTCGTATCTTTGGCCACTTCATGTTTACAGCACTTGTAAAGTGTACTTATCATTTAAAGATATTTTTTGCTGTCCAAACACAAGCTAGTCCTATTAGTGAATACTGCAGTCCTCAGTGAGATTACGTCATCTTTTCTTGCTAAAACCTTATTTCTTAATGCAACAAGCACAGAACTGTAATATTTCCATGATCTCAGAATACATTGCCCTGTTGACAACCAAACATGTTCATGGTGAGACACAGCACATAAAAAAATCCAGTCAGAATTATCCAGAGGGGTTGTAATTGAAATTGAATGCAGTGCCTCCCTCAATGCAAAGATAGCCTTCAATTTTTCATGATCCAAGAACCAAATGAAACCTAGCGTGCTCTGAATACATTCATGTACCAGTGCTGTAATACTAGAAAAAAAAACACCTTTCTCTGGGAGCTGCTTGTTCATTTTTTACCACATTATGGTTGGGAACAGTGCGATGTCTGCCTACTGTAGCTTCAGGCAAATAACCAAATCATAACATTATGTATATATTATGTATGTATATGTAGCCTATATACAACACCTAATTTAGTAACACTGTCTGTAACAAGTCTGTATCAATATTCACATAATCACATCCATTAAGATACTTTTAAGAACCATAAACCATGAATATTTATGACTGTAATCATTCATGTTTTACTTTAAACCCTCACAGCCCAAATTATAATTTCAAAAAATGTTATTACCATTATGAAGAAGTTTATAACACAAAGTATTGCGTTTTGGGTAAAATACTGTTGTTTGAGGTCACCAAGTGCTGTCTTGATTAAGAGGTAGGTCATAATTGCCAGTCTTCTTTAGAACTGGAAGAAAGACCCCGGAATCCCTTTCCTAAATCCAAGCCTTACTCCTAGAAACAAAAGACACAATCACAAGGTTGCAAGGTTTGTAATAAAACTCTTTATTCTGTTCTGCTTGTGGCACAGCACAGTATTGTGATCCCTGCCCCAGTGGTCTTGGGCAAGGGCCTTAGGAAGTCCCCGCTGTGTGCTTGGGCACTGGGCTCTCTGAACCCATGGGGAAAATGCACGGTATTACACAGGCTCTGCTTGGCTACAATGATGGCACATGGCAGAGAATTTAAGAAGCAGCAGAGAGTGCTAAGTGTATGTGTGTGTGTGTGTGTGTGTGTGTGTGTGTCTGAGTGTGAGTGTATGGGAGAGTGTGTGTGTGTGTGTGTGTGTGTTTGTGCATTAGTGTATGTGTGTATTAGAGAGAAAGAGAGGGTGCGCACGCGACGTTGCTTTTTTTTGCAAAAGACAGAGCAGACACCACTGCCAGCCAAGCTTGCTGTGGGCGGGAAACAAACCCAGGAGGGGTGGGGTGGGGGCTGGGAAAGAGGGTGAGGGAAAGCTAGGTACGGATGGGGATAAGGGGCAAAAAACACTGCAGAATGCACAAAAAGCTCGCACCTCATCTGCGACTGCGGCAGTGTCTGGGAGAGGCTGCTGCTATGCGACTAAAAACGCTACAGACAGCCGGGCTCTGGAAGGGAGGGTTGGGTAGGTGGGTGGGGGTTGGGTTGAGAGGTTTGGGGGCGTTGACCAGCCGGAGAAGTTGAGACGCCACAGCAGTGGCAGAGGCAGCAGGAGGGGCGACTGAGGGGCCTACTGCCACGTCTGTGCCCTTCTCTCAAAAAACAGTACTGCTGGAGGCCATGGCTCACTACAGTGTCACGGTCGTCAAACGCACACGGCTCAATCACAGCCGCAGCGGCAACGTCTAAGGAATCGTGGTCAATGGCGTTGACCGTGACATGGCCAAAAACAGCCATAAACACAAGTCTCTGATTTCACCGGGCGCACGCGGGGGGGGGGGGGGGGGGGGGGGATTAGTGAGACGAGGAAGAGACGGACAGAAATGGAGACAAAAAAGACACATTTTTGTCATTAATAATAAATTTTCGTTGACAAACATATCTTATATCTTTGAAATATATTGTTATAATACTATATTTATGCTGTTATAGAGATGACAGAAATAGTCACACATAATAGAAAACTTACGGTCGTAGACACTAGTAACACAAATAGACAGCTAGTAAGAGGGAAGAAATATTTTAGGGGACACTTTTGGGATTAAGTCAGATTAGAAGAGGGCTCCATATTATTTGGTTCACTCACATTCATGTGACAAGCTTGTCTAGGACATCTTGAACACATAAAGCACTCGTTTACTTTTGAGCGAGGCCAACATTTTAAAATAAAATGTCAGAGATGCTGTACTTGCTCTCTAATTAAGGATTGGGGTGATCTTTTTTTTTTTTTTTTTTTGAAGGGAACCATGCAAGCATGGAGTCATGACAATTCTTCAGCTTTTGAATCTGGCATCTTGATTACATAGAGAAATTATATTTTGAAGCATCACATCTATTTTTGTTGTCTTCTATTGCTACCCAAAACTTCACAAACACATTTATATGAGGTACATCTATATAGAAAGAAATTCAGACAACTATTGCACCACAATCAAATGTTGCGCCAAGGGGGCATTTTTCATCCAGACATCTCATAGTGACATCAAGACATACTTTACATGGCAATAATTCCATAGATTATAATTTATATGGTATAAATGCTATCAAATAGTCTTAGTGGCATCTCCGTCTAACAACTGATTATCTGTGCATTGGTTCAGGGTGTTGAAGATATGGAGATACATTTTTACTGTAAGTGTATCTGATCTACAATGCAGAGCTAAACGAGGATCTAACATAATCTCCTTATACAGAGACTTCTTACAGATCTCATTGACAAGCTGGTCTAGGGAGAATCAGATGCTATTTGAGATAATCAAGTATGTCTTGATATTACGGTTCAATGCTTGGATTATTAAATACACCCTGCAATGTTATTCATTAAAAATCTCAGCATACAATAAAGTAAGCTCAGTATGGCTCAGTTACAGTCAAAAGCAGACATGAAATTAACTAATTTCAATCATTTGGTCATCCGTCACCACCCAATACATGTCCATCTGATCATCCGAAAACAAATAAACAGATAAAAACAAAGATTGTTTACATTGACCTTTGCTGGTAACTGAAAATAAAATGCTAATTCAAAGTTGTATTTCCTACCTGAAATACCTATCTAAGGAGCTTGCACATCAAGAAACATAGGCCCTTATCATTTTTCACAGTCAACTCTGATGGCGAACACAAGTAGTCAGGTAACAATCGACAATTCAGTGTTCTGCCATGGGTGTGCAAACACTTCTTGAAGAAGGACATAGATTTCATTTCATATATGTAAATTTTTTACAAAAATAACCTAAATAGCTCTTTGCATCACGAGTCAAACTGTGGATTACCGAGGTTCACAGAGCCATCATGTGAGGTTGCCTTTATCTCTGCTGAGTAGTTTAGTCAATGGCACAGTGTCGTCATTCGAGGTCACACCTTCCATTTTCTAACCTTTGTACTTTCCTCGGATTGCACTTAAACATCCAATATATATGGACTGTATATATAGAGGCCTTTTCAGTATTTTTATCTTTATATATTTGTATTAGTATTATAAACCCTTCCTCTTGGCCTTCAGATGCTTACATAAAGCACTGAAATTGTCTAGTGTTCCCGCTACTCTTGGGTGCATTAAAATAACCATAAAATCTCTACAGAGCATGATGACCAGACAACCCCTATTTTCAAGGACAGTGGCTGATTTTGGTGGTCTGTCACCGGTAAAATAGAGGAAAACCTATGTCTCCCATTTTTTTTAGCTAAAATATGACTTAATTTTAATGTTATTTACTGTAGAAATGTCCCTAATTTTCATTTTTCGAGATCTGGTCACCATACTCCAGAGGTCATGGCAGATGAGCCTACAGAAACAAACCTCTTTCATAAATAAATTTATCAAAATATATATTTGTAAAAGAACCAAACATACTGCTTGCTTCTACACCATCCTAGTTGCAACTGTCACAGCTTAAGCTAACTTGCAAAAAGCACACATGGAGTTTACACAGAAAGCTAACAAAGACAAAGATCATTCACAAAGCAGCTAGTAAAAGTATGAGAAAAAACACAGTGATCGACTGTAAACAGTGCTTTCTCCTGCTTATCGCTCACTGAAAAAAAGTTAAGTCTTTAACTCCTTAATAATACTGACATCGGAGCACACACAGTAATGCTGCAATATGGCTAGCCCTGACATCTTTGCCCTTAGGTGTGTCGTCATGGACAATCCAGTCTGGCATATACTCAGAAAGTATTTACCCCTCGTCTGCTTTGTTCTTAAAGTGTCTTCTTTGTTGCAGCACACTGTGTCGTCATGGCTACAGGTACATTCAGACATTAGGGGAAGGCCGCCTCTGACTCTAGGTAGTTTTTTTTTTTTAAATCGTACTTGTGCACCCCAGTAACGTACGGCACAGTGCTTCTATTCTTTCGATAAATCAAAACACTGATGTCATTACAAGACACACAGATATTAAAATAACCTTTAAATATAAAATATATGCATTGTGTATGAAGTCAGTAGTTGATCATGTATTGCTCAAAGACAAGGGCATGGGGCAGGGCAGACAGGGTGGGCTGGGGTTTCGGGTTGGGCGGGAGAAAAAAAAAAGAAGTATTTCCGCAAGAAGATATGGATATTTCTGATATGAGACATAATAGCTCTGAATGTAAGCTCCACTCAAGTTTGGCACTCGGCTTGAAAAAAGCCAGTAAAAGATCAGTCACAGCTGATTTACCCTGTAAGAACACAAACATGGTGACACAGAGACACAGAGGAGAACAAATGCTGCTGGAGGGGTAAAAGAGGGGAGGGGGGGTTTGTGAGGAGGACATGGAGAGATGCTCTACAAAAAATGAAAACAAAGAAAAGAAACAAAACAATAAACTGCTACTAGTCTTAGTGGTCCCATCCCTAGAGATAGCAAACAAATACACACAAGGATATGTCAGAAATCACACAGTCTGAAGAGAAAAGAAAGTAGGGCGAAGGGTCTGATGAAAGAGAGACCATTAGCCTCTGACTTTTCTGTCAAGAGGTCCGCACGAATTCCTGAGCCCTCGACTTGACTTTAAGGTAAATAACATTCATCAGGATTAATCAAACCCATTGCTTTAAATCCTGAGAGACCTGTAGCACTGTTTCCCCTGGGCGGGATCCAACACAAACAATGAGAAAGTTTGTCAGCGTAGCAGTAAGAATTATCTTCTTCCTTATTTTTCATTCTTTTTCTCTTTCATTATTTTTTTTTTCCAATAACCCCCCACCCGCTCGCCCACTTTACCTTTCAAGTCCCTCAGAATAGTCAAGGGTTCTGAGAAGAAACAATGAGAGCATAGGTCCCAGTGCAGCCTCTCTTGTGTACAGTCTGTGGCGTTACACACACAAAGTATTAAGTCGCACTCTGCCTCTGAACCCCATCTCACACTTCGCTCTCCACGCTGGAGAAGTGTGCCGAGCCCCGCCGAGAGCACAGGCTCTTGGTCTTCAGGGGCAGGTGAGGGGACTGGAAACGCTGTGGCGCCGACCGCAGTCTCTGGTACTGCAGTTTGGCACTTGACGAGGACATGGAGGATGGCTGAGGGGCTCCGGGGGTGGAGGATACCACCGACGGGGAGGAGACCGACGAGGAGGATGTGGGCAGCGGAGCGTGAATCGGGTGGGAGGACGAGGGAGGCGGGGGGAGGGCCGGAAGCGAAGGGGGCATGAGGGGTGTTATCAGAGCCTGGGGAGGCGAGGACTGCCGCGTGCCGCGGTCCGGCCGCTGCGGCCGCTGGACACTAAGGTTCGACTGGCTGCCACTTTTGGCTTGGCCCTGGGCCCGGTCAGGTTTGGATGCCTGGTGTTTGGGCCTGGTGCTGCTGCTGCTGCCGCCTTGGCAGTGGGGGTGAAGGTCCTCCTGACTCCGAGAGGTCACCCTGCTCCACTTGGAGTGGGACTTGCCCAGATGGTGTGGCGAGTGGCAGCTGCAGGCTGTGTGCCCCCTGCTGTTGTCCTGGGACCTGTTCTTGCTTTTCTTTTCGCTCTTTACCGGTAGCTTGTCCACCGACCAGTATCTGCGAGGAGGAGGGGGAGTCAGAGGAGGCGGTGGCCACTGATTGGAGCTGCTCCCGAACGCCCAACCGCTTTCGGCCGGTCCCCATCCCACGAAAGAGTCGTCTCGACTGTTGATGCTCCCTCCTTTTTCACGGGCTGGGTAGGTGCCAAAAAACCATCCTCCGCCACCAATGCCTCCAACGGCTCTTTCTTCATGACCTTCCCAGTACCTCTCGAACTTGCCAAACTCTCCCGACGAGCCTTCGTCATCGGTATAGATCTCAATGGTTTTCTCTCGATCTCGACTCCTCTCGGATTCCGACTCCATGCCTCTTCCTTCGCGTCGCCGACCTCGATCTTCCCCTCTTCCCCTTCCCTCCACCTCAGACTCCACCTCCTCATCCTCCTCATCTGAATCCCACTCATGTAGTGAAATGCCTTCTCTTGACCGCGCCCTGCTCCTCCCATTCCTCCCCAGCAGGGGGCGACTCTCCCCTGCCCGTCCTCTGCCTTCTTTGTCACTGCCAATAGATTTCCGCCGTTTAGAAGACAGAGGTAGAAGAGGCAAGAGTGAAGAAGAGGATGGGGCATGCGTAGGGTTCCCGCTTCCCCAGAACTTCACAGCGGTGGTGGGCTTGCTAGCGGACGGATAGCGCTTCCCGTGGGCTCGCTGCCTGGCATGCGGCGGTGGGCTCCTGTGTCTCTCCCTTCCCTTGAAGTCGTCCCCATCAGCACCACGTTCATCCTCCCTCTCTCGTCTCATTTCCTCCCTCGGTAATTCCCAGTCGTAACTGCGACTGGAACTTTCGCTTTTCTTGCGTAATGAGCTACGTCTCAAGACAGGGTAGGAGTAGTCTTGAGAAATCCTTTTGTCGTACTCCTCCTTCCTCTCCATGAGCCCCTCAGCTTGTTCGGGTCGCCTTTCCTTTTCTCGTCTCTTCTCCTCTTTCTTCTTTTTTTTCTTTGCCTTGCGCCTCTTGCGCTCCCGCTCCCTCTCCCGTTCTTCTCTCTTCTTTTTCTTCCGGCCTTTCTTTCTTCTTTTCCTCTCACGTTCCCTTTCTTTGTGGTGGCGCTTCTCGTCCCTGTCCTCCTCTCTCTCGACTGTTCTCCTGCCCCTCTCCTTCTCTCCCCAGGATGCCCACCACTCCTGCAGCTGTGCCAGCTGGCTGCTGGCTCTGTCGCGGCCGTTCTCCCGAGGCTGGCGAGGCTTACGTGGTGGTATGGGTGGCGGAGGGGGGCTGCATGGGAGAGATCGAGACGACATGCGAGAGCGGCCCTTCCTTCTCCCTAGCAACAAGCTGGACTCCTCCGTCAGCTCATCGGTATCGTAATCCTCAAAGATATCCCTCATTACTACGCCACCTCTATACCTAAAGCTCTGTGACGATGTGTAGGATGTAGATGAAGAGGGCGAGTTGGACCGGGAGAGAGACTCGGATGAAGAGGAGGATGAGGAGCTGGAGGACGTGGAGGCTGAGGTGGTGTAACATAATGAGGGAGAGGGAGAAGGGGGAGTCTGCGTGGGGGATGACAGAGGGACAGGCACCGGGAGGGGGATGGGTGGAGGACGGCGGCCTCTCCTTCCGGTTCCTTCCCTCAGTCCGTTCCTCCCTCCGCCACCTCTCCTACCCAAAGGCAGGATGTTCTCATAGAGAGGACCTCCTGAGCCTTTCCTCTTAGAGAGGCTGCTTCTCCTCCAGAAAGCACCCGGCCGAGGAGGTGAACCGTGCAAGGCCAGCTTGGGTGGGGGGACTTTGGGAGGTAGCCGAGGGTTTCCCGAAGACTTCAGTCCTCTCTGGGCAGACTTTGGGGTCTGGGCTGTAGCCGTCTGCGGCTCAGCAGAAGCCCCTAAGCCTTCAGGATCAATGGGACCGTAATAGCGCTTATATTCATCCAGGCTTCTTTCTCCTCCTGCCCAGTGAGGAGCTATGCCTTGTGGGAACTGCGTGAGCTCTGTAATTCCACTGCTGACAGCGATGGATTTCTCAGGCCCAGCTTTGGGCCGAGTCCAGCGATCCACCACCGCCAGCCTGCGGTCATGCCGCGGGAGGAACGTCGAGCAAGGCATGGGCGCCCCCAAAATGGGACTGTTGGATGGGCCGAGGGCCATCCCAGAATGCACTGTGGCTGGAGGTGATCCAGGAAGCAGGGCATTGTACACAGGCTGCGGTTGTTGCTGTTGTTGCTGCTGGTGATGTTTTTGTTGCTGCTGCTGCTGTGTCGTCATAGCGATCGATGTGTTGGCCATGCCAGTGGTGATGACATGAGGTGGTGGCGGTGGCGGTACTGTTGAGACGTGATGATACTGCGGAAGGGTGGCTTGGGTCCCTCCAGGCGCCGTTTCGTCCTCAAAATTACAGCAACTGTACATGCCCTGTGAAAAGAAAAAAAAAGAGAATGAAGAATAAAATCTGAAGAATAAAATCCAGAGAATAAAGGGAGGCTGGAGACTGTGGATCTCTGCTGTCATAAAACTTTGATTTCTTAGCTTTGACGATGACAGTTTGTGTGCTGAAAAGCTGCCAGAATAAAAGCCCAACAACTGTGACAAAATGAAATGACCTTTTCTTACTTTCTTATGGATGATAGTGGAAAAAAACTTGGCAGCTTGTCACCTTCTTTTTCTTATCGCACATTTGTAACAGATAATGCTATCGTGCAGTATCTAAACATTCAGAAGCAAACAAGCTATTTTTTTTGTCTTCGGGTTTGTGCCATGCCTTTCACTGAAAAAAGTGGAAAAAAAAGGAAATTCCAAGGTATTTCTCGGAGCACAAAATGAGATACACAATCGTCGATACAAAAGTCTAATCGCCTTTGATGTACTTGATAAGATTGTGGTTTCCTTTTATGTTTTTTTTATTTTTTACTCACCCTGCTAAAGGCCAACAAAAAGTCCAGTCCACCTTTGCGACCGAAGCAGTGCCGTAGTTTCCAGTAGACCAGATGCTCCCAGGCAAACACCAGGAGGCTAAGGCCCATGGCCACGAGGAGCATGTAAAACACGCCCGCCATGTTGTCAATGTCCAACTTGGAGCTCATGACCTCGATCTTGTCATTGTGGCAAATCCCAGACAGCCACAGTCGTTCTAGCATGTCAATCTCATCTGGACACAGACAGTAACAACAACAGGCGAGAGGAAACAAAGGAGAGAGGGTTAGAACGGAGTCGTGCTATATTTGTTTGGCAACATGGAAAAAATGCAGAGAAAAAAAGGGGTTCTTGGGGAGGTATGGCTGTGGTGGTGGGATTGGGAGGGGAAAGACTGAGCTGTGATGGTGAAGCCCAGTACACAGAGTCTTGCGGTGAAGAGAAATTAAAAAGGAAGTGAAACATACAGTACGGCTCACTGGCCAGGCCCTCTGCGAAATGAATAAATGAATACAAACAAACAAACAAACAAAAATCGGCAAGACACAGCAATGGCACAGAGGAAGAAGGAAAAAAAAAAAGAAAGAGAGAGGGGGGCCAAGGGAGAGATAATCATAGCTTTGATGGAGGTCTAAAATGGCCTGTTCGGTCCGCGCTCTTGTGATAAGACAAGCCCAGAGTGTCTGGGAGATGAAAGGTAGAGCAGAGCGATAGGCTCTGTGCACAACAATCACCATTATTGCATTCATCAGACAGCCAGAAACAGAGAGAGAGAGAGAGAGAGAGAGAGAGAAAGGAAAGAGAGAGAGACAGACACAGAGAGAAGAACTGAGTGAGCAAGAGAGAAAGAGAGGAAGAGTGAGAGTGAGAAAAAGAGAGAGAGATACAAACAGAGAAAGAGAGAGAGAGGAAGAGGGAGAAAGAGAGACGGTGAGTGAACAATGTTCTGGGAAGTGCTGTTTGAGGCTTCACAAGGACATGCTTTCAGCCGGGGACAGTCTAATAGAGGAGCGACGCTGAAGAAGACGACCCTCATGCATAAACAAACAGGCAAACAAAACATATTTTTATAAAAGCATTTGTTCATCACTCTGTAATGAGTTATACCTAAAACATAGAGTTAACAGGGAGTGCGATGTTACATTGAGGGCTGGAAGAAGAATGGTGCAAATTTTATTGCCTCAATACACACCGCTTGTATTGTAAAGTTTTTGTTAGACGGACAGGCAAAAGAAATGTGAGTATATAAAATGAGGGACATTAAAACGCTAAAACATATTATGTAATTCCATTAAATTTATCGGGAACTTTGAAAGCAAATGGGTTACAAATATATGCTGTGCAGAGTCTTTATTGAATTTTTAAGTAGTTTTCCCATTGCCAAACCCTTCTCTGTTAATTTGCATGTTCATAATTTTAAGTAATGTGGTTCAACAAGGCTCATTTAGTTCTTTGCAAACTGTACTCAGCAGATTCAATCCACAGCTCGAGTCACACTGCCTCTTCATATAACACCGTATGTGGGAGACATGGAGAGAAAAGAGGGAGAATAACAGATCAGAAAAAAGTGAGAAAGTGATGGGGAGAAAACGGTGACGGAAATTAGGAGCGAGAGAGATAGAGAAAGAGATAGAGAGAGAGAGAGTGAGAGACAGAGTGTGAATTAGGGACCAAGAGGCACAGATTGACAAAGAGAGAAAGAAAGCAAGAGATAGCGGGAGTGAGAGAGAGAAAGAGATAGAGAGAGTGAGAGACAGAGATAAGGAGCGGGAGAGAGAGAGAGATAGAGTGTGTGTGTGTGAGAGAGAAAGAGAGAAAAAGAGTGAGAGTGTGAGTGAGGGACCAAGAGATAAAGAGCGAAAGATAGATAGAGAGTGAGAGAGAGAGAGAAAGAAAGAAGGAGAGAGAGAGAGACAGAAAATACATTAAATGGCAGGGATAAGAGCCAGGGATCATGGAGAATACTGTAAGTCTGCTCTGTGACACTCTGCATTAGAGAAAACACCTCGAGAAAGTGTTGCTGTGTTCACAGAGGATCTCACAAAGGAGCGATGATAAGGGGAGGTGAGATGGCGTCGCCAGCGAATCATGGGGAGTTCGTTGCCTGCGCCTCCATTTCGCATCACTCGATACCGGGGCACTGTGCCACCCCTCCAGCAGTATACAGCACATCAAACTGCTACTCATCAGAGCAACCCCCCCCCCCCCAAAATAAAAACCTCCACGGTGTGCACAGACTCCTCTGCCTGAAAGTCACCCTAATTGACTCGAAGTGTCATCACTCAGTATTTGATTAAGGCTGCTGGCTCAGGGATTAAGTTGTTATGAAACATTTAATGGTGCACCTATTTTGCAAAACAAATCATGCCACTCCAGTACTCAGACCTTATTAGTGTATGGCGGGAGATCTTACACCACTTACACCGCTTATGCCATCATTTACCTACTTTGGATCAACAGTTGTAGGGAGTAATAGCATTAAAACCAAAGGCAAAATGCAAAGGTAAAATATATCCTTTTACTAGAGGCCTGACTTGTAGCCACTTTGCTTATACTGAAGCATTGCTTTGGACTTAAGAAATGTGTTTGTTTTCCATGCCATTACCACCCTGCCGTGAGTCATCACTGCCTTCCACTGCCTGCGCCTGCACCTCCTGGGTTCTCCTGGGACCTTCTTCCAACGTGATCCGGCGGCACTCCTGAATGGTCCTCAACCCACTCCACTGTCCATGCCACTGCCTCCCTGCTGAGGGTCACCCCTGCCCTCCACTGCCTGATCCTGCATCTCTCTCCTGGGCGGTCTGCCTTCAGCTTCACAGATGACCCTGACATGATCGATACAGCCTCTAGCTGGCCCCTGGCTTGACTGCGCCTAATGACATGGGACTATATCCTGGGATTCTAATGGGACTCCTATATTACTTTATTTACCAAAACTTTCTTGTAATGTGTATCTAATGGAATAATAGTGGACTATCCGCCATCTGAGAGACTGAAAACCTGCCCTAGGCAGTTGGGTTAGCCCCTTGAGCCGTCGGAACTGCCCAAGGTTTCTTCCTCTACCATAACAAGTAAAAACAAAAAACGCTGCAAGGGAGTTTTTCCTTGCCCCTGTTGCTCATTGGGCCTCTTGTGTTAAGCGCTTTGTGACATGCCTTTTGTAAAAATGCGCTATATAAATAAAATTGAATTGAATTGAATTGAATTTGTTTGCTGTAATGACAAAATTGAAGAAAATGATTACACTTGAGAACCTTTTTTTTTTTCTTTGTCTTCTGATTACAAAAAAAGATGTTTTTGGACACAGTGATCACATGTGTAAATATATACCAAAATGAATCTCAGAAATAAGAGTACGTCTAAGTTTGCTTTGAAAAATGTTTTTCTTTTTACTGTTGGTAAAATCCATTTGTAAACAAACAAACAAAAACCAGGGCTGGGCCTAATTAAAATGGGTTAAGTTACAGCAAACAAATATCATTTTAATGATGGCCTGATCTTTATTTTATGGCATTTCTCGGTCTACATCCAGTATCTTGAATATTTGTAAAGCGAGATGCCAGCAGAACCTCTGATGCCCAATTCTTACTTGTGTTTGCTGCTAAGGCCACTAAGTCAACGCTTCTCTTGTATCTTTTATGTCTGTTCATCTCTGCCCTGTACACCGTGCATATGCTAAATGGCTAAATTAAAATGGCCTGGCCGGTGGATGGCGGATGGCATAATTTCCTGCTTCAGTGACTGCTATCACATTGACGGCTGCCAAGAATGAGCTATTTGAGATATTGTTTCCCTGGCGGATGACTAATGCAACTGTCCGGCATCAGCACATCCCGGGGCCGTGTCCTACCGTCTCCCACCAGCTGTAGCAGAGCCAGGTCCAGAGGTCGCTTCCATCGGGAGTTCTTGCTGAGAGCGAGGCCGTAGCCCGTAGTTGCAAACACCTTGCCCGAGCCGATGGTCATCACCTTGCAGCCGTCGTCTCTCCTTGCCATATAGTTCAGCACGGCTGCATCATAAATGAAGGCATCCAGCTTGCTGCAGAGCCAATAGAGGGACAGAGACAGAGGCGGGGAGGGGGAGGGGGAGGGAGAGGGGAAACAGCAGTGCAAGACCCAGAGGAAGGAAAGAAAGAAAGAAAAAAAAGAAGTGTAGACGGAGAAGGTAGATAGGAAGAGAAAGAGTGAGAGAAGAAGAGGAAGAGAGGAAAAGAAAATGAAAAAAGTTAGAGAAGTGTCATATGTTTTTTTTTTAATATCAAGATATTTTTTATATGCCTTTAATCCGATAGAACAGTGAAGAGATTGACAGAAAACGCATCGGAGAGAGAGATGGAGTAGGATCTGGAAAAGACCTCGGCTAGGATTTCGAACCCGTGTCCCTGGATTTATGGTATCACACCTTAACCAACTGAGCCATGGTGTCCCCAAGTGTCACATCTTTTTTAACTGACGTGTATCAATTATGGATGAAAGATGTGCAGGACAGCAGGCAGAGTGAGAGGAAATGCAGTGCAGTGTGGTGGCTTTATTCCAACCAGGGCCGCATTTCAGAAGCAGGTCCAGGTGCCCGTATGCATTATGCAGGAGGTCCTGGACAACCTCTCTGTCCCAGCTCCGCACTATGCAGACAGCTGGCGTCTTCTCATGCGCACAACCAGACATAGAAATACACACGCAAACACATCCTGCTACACACACACTCTCTTATACACACACAAAGACACGCAAATACATCCTGCTACACACACAAACACTCATACACACAAACACTCTCATACACACACACACACACACTTTCATACACACACAAACACACACACACACACACACATTCAAATACACCCACCCACTCTCATACACACACACACACACACACAAACACTGAAATACACCCACACACTCTCATACATACACACACACACACACACACACACACACACAAATACACCCATCCACTCTCATACACACACACACACACACACACACAAGGTCAGTGCAGAGAGTGCCTGACCAGCTGCTAAAACAGCACCTGTGGGAATGTTGCCAGGGTGGACTCGCTGCAGCCAGCTGGATATTAAGGATGCAATTTATGGCAGGTTAACTGTTTAACTTGGACACCAGAATCCTCTGATGGCAAGGGCGATAATGCATCAGCAGCCTTACAACAACACTGTGTCTCGGCTCTGCCTTGCGCCGTCACTGCCAGAGAGGGTGCCGACGACGAAAAGCTCCAATACATCACCCACGCCCAGCTGTTTACATTCAATTACAACAGTAGATGTGTGTTTGCATCCAAACCTAACAGTGGAGTGTTGGGGTGAGTGGAGCGGTGAAAGCAAGCGCTGCAACCAGGTGCACAGTTGATGAGGCGCTGCCTCTTGCAGACACAGATTGCCAGATGTGTGAGAAATCCATCAGTTCTGGTCTAAGTGGGTTTCATGGCGTCTGTCACAACGAGCAAACACTATTGGGCAACAGGAGTGCACTGGTATTTGTTTGTCTGCGCCAACAATACGTATTCAGGACAAGGGCCTAGGAGCATTTCTTGGGAGCTTATTAACCTAATGGCATCACTTCCTTGAAAGGAGTATTTTGGGACTTCTGTTTTTGACTGAACAGCTACCAGTAAAAGAAAAAATGTATTTCACGAATGACTGAGCCTTTGCATGCACTATATATCTATATATATAAACAACAGTTCCTTGAAACATTTCTTTGTTTGTCAATAACACTGCCGGTAACAGTAATAACATTACTATTATGTTTTCTGCAACAGAAAAACAGAAAATTACTTTTTTATTGCTTTCAAAAACACTTCAAACAATGAAAACGCTTTAAACTGTGGGGACGTGGCCTGTTTTCCCCAGATAGTGAGATAGCTAGGCATTTGCATTCACTTCTCTGTCACAGCACCTAGTGAATGGAGGCAAGTCCATTTTTACATTTCATTGTTCCAGCACCCACATAGAGTGGACAGACATATTTTTGGTTTTCCGCTCAGATGAAAAGGGGAAAAAAAATGGCATAAAAGGGGTCTGTTTCTTTCTATCTTTGGAGACTGTACATACTGTGCACAGTGGTAATAAGGCTTCTATTTTAATGGCTGCGCTATCTGCTTCGATCGGCAGTCAAGATCCGGCACCTCCTGGCCAGGCTTTCCTTAAATCTTTTCTCTGTGGTCTGTGAGATCTTCTATAATGCGGCAGATACAACACACCAGCATTTGGGATCAGGGAGACGCTCAGAAACGGTCACTGAATGACACCCTGTGTAGAGTGCTGCATAATTTTGACAGTTTTATACAATATAAAAAAGCAGGAGCAGGGGAGTAGTTTATGCATATTTACTGTACATGTTTTTGCCGTAAGCATAAATATTTAGAATCTCATTTACCATTTCTGAGGTACGGTGATGAAAGGGTGCTACAGTACAGGGCACTGTTCAGCATGATGCCATGCTTGGATCAGCTAATTCTGTTTAGCATGTTATCCAGCTTTTATCAGTGCTACTGCTAGCTAACGACCAACAGTCAATTAAGTATATTAAATAATTAAGTTGTATATTGTATAACTGTATAAAACCCTGAAACAGCTGCTTTAACTTTACTATATACTGTACATCTCAGTCTTGCCCTGTCCATACGTGAGTACAGATTGATCAAGCTAACAGAAGGGACACATGAACAGGATTGAGAATACATCAGCCATGACACGACTGCTACTGGCAAAGTCCTTGGAAAGCTCATTCAGTTTACAGAGCCCAGATCCACAATCAGTCACTAAAGGTCAGTAAGGCTTTACGCTATTGACACACATTAAGAACTCAGTGTTGCCACAACAAGGTCTATCTGACAAGGAAACAATTTGATCCATAAAAGAGTATCCTTGTTTGTTCTATTTATGCAGTTGTTTACATGTTGCTAATTAGTTACTGTTCCTACTGTACCTTCTATCATTTTAAAGAATTAGGAAAGCATTCTTCAAATATTAACGTAAACAGAACACAGCAATTCATTAGATTTTGACCTTTGAAGTTCTGGGTAAGGATGTAACAAGAAAGTATCATTGTATGTAATGTGTGCACAATTACAAAATAAGTATCAACAGCAGCAACAAAATAGATAGTCTGTATGAAGGGATAAATAGCCTATTCTTTGAATATGTCAGACGTGATAGCCAGATCTGCAAATGCTCACTAGCATTAGCCCAGACACCAGATCCTTCTCTTCATTCCATACTCACAGCTGCTTCATCATTATGCCGGCTCGTCAGGTGCATTGCTTGTGTTTTTGTGTTGTTACAATCACAAAGTATATACCTGGTACTTACTTTGTAATCATGTAAACACTACATACACGTCTCAATGGACGTGGACTGCCCAGACACTGTCTGCTTAACGGTCCAAGTCACACCTCCCCTCTCACTCTCAAGGCAACACTTACCATTGCCAGATGTACCCATCCCCCACAGGACACAGACACACCTCTCCCCCCTCCATCCCCCTCAAGGTGATAACGACTATTCTCCCCCTCAGCTTCTCTCCCCCCCCATAGTCACGGCAGATCAAGTCAGAGGACAGCTGAAGAAACTCCATCCCAGGAAAGCAGCCGTGCCCGACAGACTGTGTCCAAGACTGCTTAAAGCCTGTGCTGCAGAACTGGGAGAGCCACTTGAGCACATCTTCAACTGGAGTCTTCGTCTAGGGAGAGTCCCAGCACTGTGGAAAACATCATGTCTCATTCCTGTCCCCAAGAAACCACACCCAAGTGAGCTTAATGACTTCAGGCCAGTTGCTCTCACATCACACCTGATGAAGACCATGGAGAGACTGGTTCTGGGGATACTTAGGCCACAGGTGCGCCATGCACTAGACCCGTTACAGTTTGCTTATCAGGAGAAAGTGGGCGTCGACGATGCCATCTCATACCTCCTGCACAGGACACACACTCACCTGGACAAAGAGAAAAGTGCTGTGAGAATCATGTTCTTTGACTTCTCCAGTGCTTTTAACACCATCCAACCCCCCAGACTGAGTGACAAGCTCCTGCAGATGGGTGTGGAAGCCCACCTGGTATCCTGGATTGAAGACTACCTGACAGAGTGGCCACAGTTCGTCAGACTGAAGGACTGCCTCTCTGATACAGTCATCAGTAGCACCGGAGCTCCACAGGGAACAGTGCTCTCTCCAGTCCTGTTCACCCTGTACACATCTGACTTCTGCTACAACTCGGAGTCATGCCACATGCAGAAGTTTTCAGACGATACTGCAATTGTGGCTTGTATCAGGAATGGGCAGGAGGAGGAGTACAGGAGCCTGGTGGAAGACTTTGTGCAATGGTGCAAACTCAATCACCTACAACTCAACACTGCCAAGACAAAGGAGATGGTGGTGGACTTCAGGAGGTACAAGCCCGCCCTGGTGCCAGTCACTATAGAGGGGGTCAATGTGGAGATGGTGAAAACATACAAGTACCTGGGAATACACCTGGACGATAAACTGGACTGGTCAGTCAACACAGAAGCACTCTACAAGAAGGGGCAGAGCAGGTTGTACTTCCTGAGGAGGCTGCGGTCCTTCAACGTCTGCAGCAAGCTCCTCTGGATATTTTACCAGTCTGTTGTTGCCAGCGTCCTCTTCTATGCTGTGGCATGCTGGGGAGGAAGCACTAAGAAGAGGGATGCTGGGCGACTAGACAGGCTGGTAAGGAAAGCTGGCTCTGTTGTGGGAGCCGAACTGGAGTGCACCACTTCAGTATCAGACAAAAGGACACTGAAAAAGCTACACAGCATACTGGACAATGACTGTCATCCACTCCACAGCACTATCATGCAGCAGAAGAGCTTGATCAGTTGGAGACTACGCTCCCTGACATGCACAACAGACAGACTTAGGAAGTCATTTGTACCCAGGGCCATTCAACTCTACAATGCTTCACTGAAAGGAAAAGGAGAGTTGGACTTCTCTGCATAGTCTATCTGCACCTGAACCCTCCTATTCACTTACAAGAATTTTTCTACAATACTGTGTATTGTTCACACTGCCTAGGGGCCCCACTGGCTACATTAGCCCATATGCACAACCCCCTCCTTTTACAGTAACTACATACTTGACCACTCATAACTAACAGTAATTGTAACCTGATACTTGACCTGCATACTTGACTGATGCATGAACCCGTATATGACTCTGTTAGACTTATCCCTGCACTGACATTGTAATTTTATATTATTAGGCTATTTTTATTTTTTATTTTTAATTCTTATTGTCCATATACTTATATTGGAACTGTTGAAGTGCTATGCTTATTTTTTCTGTTGTCCTCTTTTATGTATGCACATATTTATTGCTAGTCAATAGACTTTTAACCTGTTGCACTACTGGACTCATTTGCACTACTACCTTGACACACACCCCATACTGTACCACAGTACACTCATGCGCATCTCTACCCATAGTATTTGCATTCTATTCTTATTTTTAGTAATGTTGATCTAGTCATGTTGTTTTGTTGATCTGCTGCTTATCATCCTGTGTACACTGTAGTATATGTTGTGTGTGATTTTTTAAGCTGCTGGCACCTTGAATTTCCCCTTGGGGATCAATAAAGTATCTATCTATCTATCTATCTATCTACAAAGTCTATCCTGTATACCCACCACTTAACCAGTACATCAATGGTTATAACAGAAACTGTTACCCAGAATGCTTCAGTATGGGATCTGGTGTAATCTATGCCATATAACTGTCAGGTCCAAGAACACTACAGTATGGCAACAATTCAATCAAATAATCTCCAACACAAAGGAAATGGGGGCGTAGCACCAAATTTTGGGCGGTGCCCAAGCCAATTTCAATCTAAACATTATATTAATATTTGTAGGGAAAATAAAATCCCAGACCCCCTCAGTTCCCCTTTCCCCACTACGACATCCCTGGCAGGTGAAACAAAGGCCACAGGCTGCACTGAGACTGACCCAGTCTTGAGGTTCTCGATGGCCTCTTCCACCCCTCTCTGGTTGTTGCGGACCATGTACTGGTGCATGCTGGGATAGTTGCTCCGGATGTTCTCCTCTGTGCTGCCGTTGGGGACTGTGCCGAATCGCAGGGGAGGGTACTGCTCAGTGGGGTGCTGGAACTGGTGTGTGGAGGTGAGGAGATGTGAGGTGTGTGGAGGTGAGGAGATGTGATGGAGAGAGAGAGAGAGAAAGAGAGAGAGAGAGAGAGAGAGTGAAAGGGAAAGAGAGAGAGAAAGAGAGAGGAGGAGGAAAAGGATATAAGGGAGGGACCGTGAAAGCGCACAGAGGGGTTGTGGTGGTTGTGGTGAGAGACAGTCAGAGACGGGTAGGGGAGAGAGGGAGGGAGAGACAGAAAGAGAGAGAGAGAGAGAGAGAGAGAGAGAGAGACAAGGTTGTGGTGGTTGTGAGAGACAGTCAGGGACAGGTAGGGGAGAGAGCGAGAGGGAGGGGGGGAGAGAGAGAGAGAGAGGGAGAGAGAGAGAGAGAGAGAGAGAGAGAGAGGAGGTTGTGGTGAGAGACAGTCAGGGACGGGTAGGGGAGAGAGCAAGAGGGAGGGAGAGAGGCAGCAGGAGAGATGAAACGAGAGAGTGAAAAGAGAAAGAGGAAGCCAAGAAGCAAAGAGAGAAAAAAGGGAAAGTGTAAGCAAGGAGATGGTA
>JAGFZM010000570.1:37424-51512 GCA_017657215.1 Limnothrissa miodon | reverse complement strand
GTGTGTGTGTGTGTGTGTGTGTGTGTGTGTGTGTGTGTGTCTGTGTGGGATGATTTCCTTTCAATCCTTACATCACCCATCGATTGAGATCCGGGAAAGCACTAGAGGGCTTTTCTTGAGGGGTTCGGGAGCCAATTAATGTCCAAAATTAGCCTATTTAGTATCTCCAGGAACGAAAGCCCACTCCAAAGATATAAAGCGGGATCTCTTAAAGTGATATAATGGGGCTTGATTGCTATAAGCACTACTGGAGAGAGAAATGGCTCCCTAGAAAAATACTCGCCCCAAACTTTCTTGCGGTATTTGGTGTGAGGTTCGGACTCTGTCGGTCGTAAATAAATAATGCAGCTCTTGCTGATCAGGCGCTGGTCTCTTCTCCCTCGCCTACTGTAGATAAACACACACTGTACCTCTGGGTTACAGGTTGGTGGGCTCAGACGAGGCTGTCAGCAGGGGATGAATATTGATTGCGGGATGCACGGGTTTCTCCACACTGTGAGCACCAAACACCTCTCCTAGCATAACCTGTACATGTCCGATAACGTTTACATTTTTGTCACTTAGCTCGCGCTTTCATCCCAGGCTAAAACTTACACAACGGCGCATGCATTCTGATACTGACTCATGCCTTGTGTTACCATGGGACTGTGTTATCAGCAGGAGTTGCTTCTGAGTGTGTGTGTGTGAGTGTGTGTTAAGAGAGGGTAGGGGTGTTGGAGGACATAACGCTGTGCTCTGTTAGCGAAGCTATGAGTTTCTTCCTTTAATATTGTATTCAGTAGCTCTAGTATTCAAAGCTAGAGAGCTGACTGACAGCAAAGGAATTGGATTTTTCTTTTATTTGTATCAATAGCAAATGCTCTGAGAGACTCAAACCATGGGGCCGCCGGTACAGTACGACTGAGCTCTCCCAGATGAACTGCAGGGAGGATGAAAGAAGTGTTAGTGTGTGTGTGTGTGTGTGTGTGTCTGTGTGTGTGAGTGTGTGTGTGTGTCTGTGTGTGTATGAGTGAGTGTGTGTTTGTGTGTGTATGTGTGTGTGTGTGTGTGTGTGTGTGTGTGTGTGCACGTCTTAAACTCAGCTTTGAGAGTATCACTTATCTGCTTGATCAACTTTAGCCGATTTAAAATGTAGACAAAGGAGAATTGTCATTCAGTCGTGCCGTGGGATAATGAAAAGTGATTTCCTATTTGCCTAGCCAACTTCATTCACACAAATGGTCTTTTCTTGCATTTGGTATTCTAAGGGGCACAGCCCCTAATTCTAATAAAAAAAGTTTGTTTGTTTCCAATTTAAAGAGCTGGGAACCAAGATCATTTACAACCACCTCTGCTAGGGCTGTGTATGAGCACAGTCTTATTTGAATAAATTCGGTCAGAATTATAGATGATTCCTATAATGACATCAACACTGTCCCTAGTTGTAGTGATATTGTCCTCCTATCGTAACCATATCTAAATGTGTAGGGATGTGAGGTATTCACACTATTGTCTTTTAGAGCCTGTGTCCATCTACCTAATAGCTATACATCAAATATCTGGAATCAATAACGACTCATTTACTTCTCATTTATTTTACAGATGCAGAGGTTGATATGAGAACACTGATGTTTTTCCTGTAACTTGTTGTTAATAAATGCCTCTCATCTGAGTTTGTGCATTAGTAGCATCTAGCTTTACTGGGCTAATATTAATAGAAGATGATGATAGCTAATGTCCACATAATGGCTACACACCAAATATCTGGAATCAATAATGACTCATTCACTTCTCATCTCCACAGGCATAACAGGTGTGA
The DNA here is from genome assembly GCA_017657215.1 of Limnothrissa miodon. Classification (NCBI taxonomy): domain Eukaryota; kingdom Metazoa; phylum Chordata; class Actinopteri; order Clupeiformes; family Clupeidae; genus Limnothrissa; species Limnothrissa miodon. The sequence continues at coordinate 49,714 of JAGFZM010000570.1, read as the reverse complement.
AAACAAACATAAATTGGAGCACTGGTTTATTACCAAATCTTTTGAGAAATGCAACTCATTTGCATACAACTATTGGATATGCAGTGGCTTACTTAAATGCAGTTGAGTAGTTGCTTAGGGAGGAAATTATACGTCCAGTTACCAGACCATCCCTAGTTGGGTAACATGATGTGTGCAGGGTTTCCATAGACGCAAATCATAGATGCTAATCAAGTCAACTATGTTAGCAACTTTGTTGGTTGCGATGTAAATACATATTGCTGACCAACACGTTACGTATCTATTTCTCACCACAGAGATTGGTGTAAAATAAACATGTAAGATGGTAGCAACTGTAAAACTTTCTTGAGGTTGTCAAGGGAGCCTTGATTTAAATGTTTCAACCCTCAGTATACTCACTATTTTACCAAATAAGAGCAGGGCTACTTTGAGTCTTGCAGCACTATGCCCTTGGTACTAGCATTAGTATTGTGAGCTAGTTTTGCTAGCCAAATGTTCAAATACCCTTTGGTAATAATATACTCCAAATTCATCACGCATTCCATCTCAGCTATTTAGCAAAGAGTGTTTGCTAAATAGCATCCGAATATGATTTACAAAAGAGGATTAAGCCACACTGACACTACACGGCAGAATATCACAGCACTAGTTGAGTAGAGTGCACAGAGGAGTGGAGTTAAGTGCGCTGATTACGGATGTCACTCTGGATAACACCGGCCACCGTGATCACACTCACCTGGGGTTCTCTGCCGAGGCCCGCTCCTCCCCCCACGGCCACGATGGGCACGCCCGTCTGCGCCGAGACGAACTCCAGCATGGGCGCCAGAGGAGCGCGGTTGGGTGGTGGTGGCCGCTCCTCCTCAAACACCAGGCCCTGCAACGGCGTGGTGGCCAGCAGATCGCACAGCTGCAGCAGCAGGCTCCCAGGACTGCTCTCGTTCACAGCCACCCAGATGACGTTGGCCGAGCCCGAGGCCGTCACCACACTGTCGCCCACCGTGCCGGCCCAACCCCCGCCACCTCCGCCGCTACTGCCGATGGTTCCGCCAACGCCTCCGCGGCCCGAGCCCCCGCCTCCCCCGCTCACGCCGCCTCGGACGCCCCTTCCGCTGCCGCCGCCACTCGCGTCCGGGAGCAGGGAGGAACCCGAGTGCACCACGGCAATGTTCACGCCGCCGGAAACGCCACCCGAGTCCCTCTCTCTCTCCCGGGGGCGGAGCAGCAGGGGAGGGGAGGGGCGAGCAGGCCCCGTGCAGGCCAGGACGGCCAATAGGAAGGAGAGGGCGGGTCTGGACGCCATGGAGATGGCGGAAATGGTGGGCAGGAGCCGGGGCTTCACACACAGGAAGACTACCTGGGACAAGAGACACCTGAGAGAGCGACACAGAGAGAGAGAGAGAGAGAGGGAGAGAGGGAGAGGATGAGAGAGAGGGAAGGAAGGAGAGATGGAGGAAAAATAGATGGAGAGAAAGAGAGAGGGAAAGAATGAGTGTGAGAGAGACAGTAAGAGAGAGAGGGAGAGAATGAGAAAGTGAGTGAGAGAGACAGAAAGAGAGAGAGGGTGAGAATGAGAGAGTGAGAGAGAGAGTAAAAGAGAGAGGGAAAGAATGAGAGGAAGAAGGAGAGGATAAAAAATATACATGACATGAGAGACAAAGAGGCAGAAAGAAAAATAGAAACATACATACAGTAGAGAGAGAGAGTGAAAAAAGAAGAATTGAAAAATAAAGAATGGAAATAGAGGATAAGGCAAGACCAAAAGAGATAAAGTGTGTCAAGGAATGTGAAGAAAAGTGAGAGAGGGAAAGAGGATAGAAAGGAAAAAAGAAGAGAGAGAAAGGGAGAAAGGGATGGGGAGAAAAGGAGAGAGATACTGTAACTTATTGTGATAAGTTGCACACACAAGGTGAATGAAAAAAACATCACCAAAAAGACACTTTTCCAATCCAGTCAGCATCCAGTCAGGATACAGTAACACAGGCCTACATTAAACCAAGAGAGAGATCTACAAAAGGTGCTGGAGGGATAGGCTGCAGAATAACAAAGCAAAACAGAACCACAGGAGCACAGTATAGAAGCAACACAGAGAGATAGCTCACAGGTCCACACCAGTCCTACAGTGTGCCCAGACATTCGTCAATTCAAATTCCATAATCACCCACAACCTAATCCGCTTCCCGCGGACCGAGGCTTCTCTCAGCTCCAGGCTACTGTTCGTGTTCAAGTTCCTTTACCTACCTCCCAACTCTCCCTTCACACTCCTCCCTGCCTCTCCATAGTCTCTCTTAAACGCCAAAGCATCCTGCTCTACCCCCCCCCCCTCCTCCCTTCTTCAACCTAGTCTCTCTTAAACGCCAAAGCATCCTCCTTTCCTACCCTTTCCCCTCCCACTGCCCCCACCTTCTCCCTGCCTCACTGTAGTCTCTCCCTAACTCCTGAACAGCAACCTATCCCGCCCCTAATCTCTCCCCCTACATCTCCCTGCCAGGCCAGATTCTCTCTTAAACGCCACAGAATCCTCCTCTCCCGCCTCCTCACTCCTCCCTGTTGTTCCATATTCTCTCTTAGCATCCTCCTTTCATGCACCACCCCAACATCACCCCCCCCCCCCCCCCCACCCCCGCTTTCTCCATTCGTGGACGTGGCACATCACAATTCATTCACCCCATTCGCTGATTCATGAGTTAGTCGCACACCATTGGAGGGCCTCGAATCTGCGCTATAAATCTATGGAGCCATAAAGAGCGCCTCCGAGACGTAGAGAGCACGAGCCCTGCAGAGTAAAGAGAATGAACAGCAGCAGCAGTGAGAGAAGGGAGTGTGTGTGTGTGTGTGTGTGTGTATACATGTTGTGTGTGTGTGTGTGTGTGTTTGTGTGTATACGTGTGTGTGTGTGTGTGTGTGTACATGTGTGTGTGTGTATACATGTGTGTTGTGTGTGTGTGTGTGTGTGTGTGTGTGTGTGTGTGTGTGTGTGCGTAGATGGAGGGAGTGAGGAAAGGGCGGACATGTGGCAAGGGTGGGTGAATTGTGGTGAGCAGTGGTGTACGCTCCAGTGACTTAGAGGGTAAGGAGAGAGACATAGCGAGAGACATAGACACTAGGGGTGGGCAATATAGACGATATATACCGTATGCAATATGCATTTGGCCAATGATAGAGATTTTGGGTCATATCGCCATACCGTGATAGGCTCATTGCGTCTCCACAACCATGTGAAAAAATGTTGACCTGTAGCTTCACCTTATTGATAGCACCTTTTCATTCTTACAACGAAACTGTGTAAGAGCCTAGAAATTGAACAGCTACTGCCTGACACAAATGCTGCTTACCAGTTTACTTCTGGAAAAGGAGAAAAGTGCTGTGAGAATCATGTTCTTTGACTTCTCCAGTGCTTTTAACACCATCCAACCCCCCAGACTGAGTGACAAGCTCCTACTGATGGGTGTGGATGCCCACCTGGTATCCTGGATTGAAGACTACCTGACAGAGCGGCCACAGTTCGTCAGACTGAAGGACTGCCTCTCTGATACGGTCATCAGTAGCACCGGAGCTCCACAGGGAACAGTGCACTCTCCAGTCCTGTTCACCCTGTACACATCTGACTTCTGCTACAACTCGGAGTCATGCCACATGCAGAAGTTTTCAGACGATACTGCAATTGTGGCTTGTATCAGGAATGGGCAGGAGGAGGAGTACAGGAGCCTGGTGGAGGACTTTGTGCAATGGTGCAAACTCAACCACCTACAACTCAACACTGCCAAGACCAAGGAGATGGTGGTGGAGTTCAGGAGGTCCAAGCCCGCCCTGGTGCCAGTCACCATAGAGGGGGTTAATGTGGAGGTGGTGAAAACATACAAGTACCTGGGAATACACCTGGACAATAAACTGGACTGGTCAGTCAACACAGAAGCACTCTACAAGAAGGGGCAGAGCAGGCTGTACTTCCTGAGGAGGCTGCGGTCCTTCAACGTCTTCAGCAAGCTCCTCTCGATATTTTACCAGTCTGTTGTTGCCAGCGTCCTCTTCTATGCTGTGACATGCTGGGGAGGAAGCACTAAGAAGAGGGATGCTGGGCGACTAGACAGGCTGGTAAGGAAAGCTGGCTCTGTTGTGGGAGCTGAACTGGAGTGCACCACTTCAGTATCAGACAAAAGGACACTGAAAAAGCTACACAACATCCTGGACAATGACTGTCATCCACTCCACAGCACTATCATACAGCAGAAGAGCTTGATCAGCTGGAGACTACGCTCCCTGACATGCACAACAGACAGACTTAGGAAGTCATTTGTACCCAGGGCCATTCAACCCTACAATGCTTCACTGAAAGGAAAAGGAGAGTTGGACTTCTCTGCATAGTCTATCTGCACCTGAACCCTCCTATTCACTTACAGGACTTTTTCTACAATACTGTGTATTGTTCACACTGCCTAGGGGCCCTACTGGCTACATTAGCCCATATGCACAACCCCTCCTTTTACTGTAACTACATACTTGACCACTAACAGTAACTGTAACCTGATACTTGACCTGCATACTTGACTGATGCATGAACCTGTTTATGACTCTGTTAGACTTATCCCTGCACTGACATTGAAATTTTATATTATTAGGCTATTTTTATTTTTTATGTTTATCTTATTGTCCATATTCTTTATTGGAACTGTTGAAGTGCTATGCTTATTTTTTCTGTTGTCCTCTTTTATATATGCACATATTTATTGCTAGTCAATAGACTTTTAACCTGCTGCACTACTGGACTCATTTGCACTGTTGCACTACTGGCTCATTTGCACTACCTTAACACACACCCCATACTGTACCACAGTACACTCATGCACATCTCTACCCATAGTTTTTGCATTCTATTCTTATTTTTAGTAATGTTGATCTAGTCATGTTGTTTTGTTGATCTGCTTCTTATCATCCTGTGTACGCTGTAGTATATGTTGTGTGTAATTTTTCTAAGCTGCTGGGACCTTGAATTTCCCCTTGGGGATCAATAAAGTATCTATCTATCTATCTATCTATCTATCTGTGTGAATTTGAGAGTCCAATATAAACACCTCCAAACGATGACTAAACAACTGTTGTACATATTGACTTTATGCTATGGTAACCATTAAGAAACTCTTATGCTGTAAGTTACATACCAAAGTATACCATGATATATATCATCTACCGTCTATGGTTCAAAATATATCGCAATATAAATTCTAGACTATATAGAGAGAGAGAGAGAGAGAGAGAGACATAGCAAGATTCATAGACACACACACACACACACACACACACACATAGAGAGAGAAAGACAGAGAGAGAGAGAGAGAGAGAGAGAGATAAAGACACACACATACATAGAGAGATAGAGAGATAGAGAGAGGGCACAGAAAGAGGAAGAGAAAGGCACAGAGAGCCAGAGAGAGAGAGCACAGAAAGAGAAAGAGACAGAGAGAGAGAGAGAGAGAGAGAGAGAGAGAGAGAGAGAAGGCACAGAAAGAGGAAGAGAAAGGCACAGACACCCAAAGATGTAGAGATGTGGAGATAGAGACAATGAAACAATGAGAGAAAGGCAGAAGAAGAGACAAAAAGAAGAAAAGAGAGAGTGATATAAAAAGAGATAGAAAAAGAGGAGTAGAAATAATGAGAGATGTTGGGAAAATGGCAGAGGACGGATGCTAGCAGTGAAAGAGGAAAAAAGAGAATCAGACAAAAAACGAGGGGTGAGGTGGAGTGCAAACAGTGAGCGAAGGAAATCTTCTTCGAACTCCTCTTCATCATCCTAAACCCCAGTCTTCCCATCCCATCTAGTTCAATCATTCCTAACTCTTCATCTTTTCTTCCTACACCATACATTCCATCCTACACCATACATTCCATCCTACACCATACATTCCATCCTACACCGTACACTCCATCCTACACCGTACACTCCATCCTACACCATACATTCCATCCTGCCCCATATATTTTATTCTACCCACAGCAATACAGTTCGTCCTAAACCATATCTTTCATCCTACCCCATACATTTCATTCTACACACCACTAGCCTGGGCCCGCCCATAATTCCTGTGACGCTACATTCAATTGCAAGTCAGTCTGGCAAACCTGCCGTTATAGAGCATTTCGTTCCCAAAAAAACAACAAAAGAAACAAGCTGTAGTTTTACTTGAACTACAGATCGCTACCCAATTGGGCAAACTTGTTTAGTGCCGTTAAAGCCGATAGAGGGCCGCAGAGAAAATGCAGCAAGTATCGTTCACTTGTTATGAGTTGATGGACCACCAAAAGAATTTTGAAAACATTTTTTTGAGGTTTTAAAAGGTCTTTGGTGATGCTTTAAAGAGTAAGGGAGATTCAGAAGTGTGCAGGCATTTCTTGTTTGAGTCATACTGTTTCTATACGTAGCCTAGCCTACTAGCTAGAGGAAACTGCTCTGGTTCTCGGGTAGATTTCTAAGGCTAAGAGAGGGAGAGAAGAGAGAGGGTCCTGTGCCAGATCTTCAGAAGTGTTTAAAGAGACACAAACGGCTGGCGATGTGAAGAAGCAGCGCTCCATGAATCATTCTCCCCATCACTGTGCCTGCCAGCATCGTCCAACCCCCAACTCTGCCTCCACACACACACACACATACACACACTCATGCACGCATACATACACAAACACACGCACCCCACCGTCCCCATTCACTCTCTTTAATTAACCTCGCTTGTGAGGCATGCGCCCACTCGCATACACACAAACACACACACACACACACACACACACACACAAACAAACACACCCATGCATACATTACGCTCACACACATACATTACCAGCACATGCACATAAATTAGACTGAGGCGCTTACCGATAAACACACATCCACCCAAACACGCACACACACACGCACACACACACACACACATACACAAGCAAGGTCCAGTGTATATCTGCTGATATATGTGAAGACACAAAAGAGTGCATAAACCTGAGTGCAGACACTGACAGTTTCATACTCTTTTGTCTCATCCACTGCAGTCTACACACACACACACACACACACACACACACACACACACACACACACACATACACGCACAGTCGCGCACACACTTACAGCACAAACACACGCACACACACACGCACAAACACATACTGCACAAACACACACACACACAGGTCTACACGCACACACACATACTGTACAAACACACACACAAACACACACAGTCGCGCACACACACATACTGCACAAACACACACTCACACACACACGCACAAACACATACTGCACAATACACACACACACACACACACACACACACTGTAAACGCACCACTATTATACAATGAACACAAAATAAAAATAAGTGTACATTTCCTCCCATGAACCTGCATATCTGTGAGATTGCAAATGGAATTAACTAGAACTCAAACAAGATGTACGACACCATACTGGCTATGTCATAGTAGGAGTCAAACCACTCTCTTGCACTATACATTTCCACAATGCACTCCCTCAAACACACACACACACACACACACACACACACACACACACACCAATCAAAAAATCTATATCTGTCTCTCAGCCGCACTGGCTGTGTTTCATGGCTCTTTAGTAATGGCAGAAGCAAAAGGCTTGCTGACGTCAGACTTTTTTCTTTTCTCCTTCCTTCACTCTCCCTCCCTCCCTCTCTCTCTCTCTCTCTCTCTCTCTCTCCCTCTCTCTCTCTCTAATTCCTCTCACTCACACATTCCTCCCTCTTTTGACATGGCATCATCGTCAGAGGGAATAGCTGAGGATTAAGACGCAGCTCAAGGCTTGAGGGGGATATATATGTGTGTGTGTGTGTGTGTCGTTGCCAGAGGAGCGTCGGAAAAACAAGTGTTCAGACGAGGGAACCGGCGGCCTTGTCGGTGGCGACGGCTGTGAGAGGCCAGCGGAGCCATGCTGGAAGAGACGCAGCGAGGAGTGGGGAGAGCCAGCGAGCAGAAAGAGAAATATTTATCAGACGAGAGCCAAGAGGACACGGAGCTGAGAGAAAGAGGACCAGGCCAGGGGAGTGGGAAATGGACGAAAATTGCGTGGCGTTGAGAAATTGTTGCGTTATTGAGCCTTGTAAAGCTCATGAGTACGGAGATACAGGGGCCCTTGATACTCTCTCACTCTCCCATGCGCCTCACACTCACACAGACACACACACACACACAGACAAAAACACACACATGGAAATGCTCACACACACACACAGAGACATTCACACACATGATAAACCTACACAAACACAAAAACATACACACAGGCTCACACACACACACACACACGTTACTGACCACTGGAGATAGAAACACACACACATACACACGTTACTGACCACTGGAGACAGAAACACACACACACACACACATGTTACTGACCACTGGAGATAGAAACACAGAGAGAGAGAGAGAGAGAAAGATACACGCATACACACACACACACACACACACACACAGTATACACACACACACACATACACACACACGTAAACACATATGTGTATTACAGCCCACTGGGGGGGGGGGGGGGGTGCAATACCTTGCTCTGAGTAAAAAGGTGTTTTTAGTTCACAAAAATCGACCCTGCGAAACAGGCAAGTACAACAACGAGATGGCTCAGCACTGCTCTGTTGCTATGGCAGACCAACGGCGAGGCTGTTTCCTGGCTCATCTCCTCTCTCCAATCCCACTCCTTGGAGACCCAGCAGGCCAAATAACCAATCTAGCCCAACTCATGTGGGACCAAGAAGCATCAGCTTTGGGAGCCGAGGCAGGGAAGGGACACCCGGAATGGATGTGTGAGAGAAAGAGAAAAGAAGAGTTGGGAGAGGGAGGGTAGTGTGTGTGTGTGTGTGTGTGTGTGTGTGTGTGTGTAAGCGAGGCAGAGGGTGAGAGAAAAAAACGTGTGTGTGTGTGTGTGTGTGTAAGCGAGGCAGAGGGTGAGAGAAAAAAACGTGTGTGTGTGTGTGTGAGCTTTGATTGAGGCCCTCACCTCTCCATTGGCCCTTGGAGTACGGGCACAGAACAGTGCCTCTTTTCACAGCATGCAAGTGCACTAAAATATTCAAAAAACTAAAGAAGGCGAGAGAGAAGAGAGATCAAGAGAGAGAGAAAGAGAGAGTGAGAGGGTGATAGAAGTAGAAAAAAAAAAAGAAAAAAATACATAACCATTAAAAAATGCATCTGATCAACAGAGGCCTCAAAGAAGCCAAGAAGTAGCATATGCTAGTAGTGCACACTGTAGGGAGCTCATGAGTGTAGTTGATTGAACTGGAGTCTTATTGTGGCCAAGCAACAAGGCGAGCAGAACAGCGGCGCACGCTGAGGGTTCCCCGAGGAACCGCAGAGCCGCAGAACCGCAGATTCACAGACAGCGGAGCGAGGGAGAGAGAAATGGACTGCAAAAGGGGGCCGCAAAGGAACCAGGCCAACGGGCCAAAGCGGCCAGCGAGAGAGAGAGACAGGGTGAGAGAGAGGGTGAGAGCACTGGTGTTTGGGGGGTGGGGGAGGAGGTGGGGTGCATTGCTGTTACTATGGAAACGTGGTTTGGATTACTTATGTGAATGAAAGCCAATGCCAGCCCATGTGGGCAGCACTTCAATTACAACCCCCCCACTCCACAAACCCCGTCCCGCCCCGTCCCCCCCACCCCCTAACCACCACACACACACAGGCACACACTCACACACAACCCCGAATAGCCTACAGTATAACCGAATAGCAATGTCAGCCATAAAGCAAAAAGACGACAGAGAGAAATGCAACACGCACATTACCATATAACAATTCACTGGAAGCCATCCACGTGAGGTGAGCATCTTTCATCCTGATGGATCATGAAGACATTGGCTTCTGATGACATTAGCTTGAAAACAACGCAGCGCATGGCATTTATGGCAGAGACACTGGGGACTTGTGGGGGTAAAGCTCTAATAGCATGGTATGTATGTATGCATGTGTGTGTGTGTGTGTGTGTGTGTGCGTGTGAGAGAGAGAGAGAGTATGTATGTGTGTGTGTGTGTGTGTGCTCGCACGTATGTGTGTGTGTGTGTATGTGTTCAAGTGTGTGAGAGACAGAGAGTGGGTATACGAGAGAGAGAGAGACAGAGAGAGGTTGTGTGTGTGTGTGTGTGTGTGTGTGTTGAGGAGAGATAGGAGGCCTGGTCTAACTTAAAGCCAGTGTGTGTGTGTGTGTGTGTGTGTGTGTGTGGTAGAAAAACTCTTGCTCCTCCTGCTGCTGCAGCCAAGGATGAAGTCACACTGTACCACACACACTGCTAAGCTACTCCAAGATTAGCTGTCACCAACTCCTCTCTACACTGTACACACACACACAAACACACACACACACACACTCGCCGCACATTCTGTCTCATGACACACACAAATGCACACACAAACACACACACTCACGACACAAACACACACAAACACACATACACACACATAGCCAACTCACTCTACCTCATGACACACTCACTTACACACACATGCATATTTACGATACAGGTGCGCAGACACACACACAGACATACACACACACACACACACACACACACACACACACACAAACTCACACATATACAGTACAGGTGCGCGTACACACACACACACACACACACACACACTCACTCACAGACACACACACACACACTCACAAAACACACACACACACACACACACACACACACATCTCCTGCCATCTGTCAGTAGATCCCCAGCCTCCTGACTGACAGGAGTCAGCGTTTGCGGCTGAGAGATGTCACATCTGGAACACGGACAATCAGCATCGGTGCATCAGTGTGTTCTTTCCCCACTTCTCTTCTCTCTCTCTCTCTATACAAATCACTACCTCTAAAGACCAAGCTGTCAAACTCCTACAAATGGCAGATGACACCACTGTCGTGTTCATTCAGGATAATGATGAGGCTGAATATTGGCAGGAGGCTGATTAGCCTAGTTGCTACTTTGGTGTAGTCAACACAACTTAGAGCTAAACTGCCACCCTAATCTCACAATGACAAATATGGGCTCCGTAAAGTATCTGGGATCCATCATTTTCATCTGAAATGAGTCCAACATCAACAACTTCAGAACTGTTGAAACGATACTGAATCCATCCTCTGCTCATACAGCAAAGTTTGTTTCAGAGCAGCCTCAAGACAAGACCAATACAGCACACAATACCAGGGCTTTGAACCAGAATTTTTCCCAATTTGTACGTTCTGAACAGAAACAGTATTTTAACGTTTCCGATTAACGTAACGTAATGCAACGCAACGTAACGTAACGTAACGTAACGTAACGTAACGTAACGTAACGCAACGTAACGTAACGTAACGCAACGTAACGTAACGCAACGTAACGTAACGCAACGTAATGTAACGCAACGTAATGCAACGCAACGCAACGTAGCGTAACGTAGCGTGACGGAACGTAACGATTCCGATCTGGAACATAAAAACATGTAAAGTTTCTGGTTTCGTTTCTGTTCCTAGCAAAACATCAATGGTTTCTGGTTACAGATAGAGTCTGTAATAAAGTCACTGGTGGACTGGCCCCCTGCCCTCCCTTCAAAACCTGACCAGGAATCAGAAAAAGAACATCATTAGAGACCACACACATCCTGCCCACAAAGTCTTTAACCTCCTTCCCTCTGACAGGTACTACAAATCCCTGTGCACCAAAACAAGCAGACACAAGAACCACTTCATTCCCGCTGCCATCACTCTCTTGAAGTGCTGACAAGTTCTCATCCACATCACCCTTATCAGTATCATACTATATCTAGTATACTGTATGTCTGTTTTGCACATGTATATTACATAATTACACACAGTCTAGAAGGTGTTTACAAACCTCAGTATTAAAAGCACAGGGTTTAAGAAGAGCTTCTTCCCCAAAGCTGTTTCCCTACTGACTGCATTCCCCTATCCTTTATCACTAACCCTCCTGCCTTATCTCTCCCATTGACATTAACATTGACTGCTTTTATCCAATCCCTTCATCCATTCACCCATATACACTACATTCACTACATGTTTTCCATGTGCAGTATATACTCTCTACAGTACTGTATATTGTAAATATATATTATATAGGCTAGTATACTACACCTGGTACATGCTAATAGTGTATAGCACACGCTCAACTAAGAGAGAGAGAGAGCAAGAGAGAGAGAATGTCTCTATATATTCCTACTGTGTGTGACATGTGTGTCTATATATTTCTACTGTGTGTGAGAAATGTGTGTGTATA